>OZ024787.1:6644978-6707818 GCA_964017065.1 Haliclona indistincta | reverse complement strand
CGCGGACACGAACTCGGAAACGAACCCAAATGTGATCACGTGCTCAATGTAACAGGAAACCGCGCCCATAATTACTATACAGACCCTAAAAACCTTCGCCTAACGGCGCCCAGTATGGACCTAACGGGATATTTAACACTAAGGATCGTCGTTCCCGGCGTTTTAAAACTAAGAATCGTCGTTCCCGGCGTTTTAACACTAAGGATCGTCGTTCCCGGCTTTCTAACACTAAGGTAGGGTCCGCAATGAAAAAAATCGCTTGTCACAGATTCGGCTGGATGGTGTTTCAGCGTGTACAGTGCTTCGACCCGAATATAAAACGCACAAACAGAAAGACGCAAACTCCTTCGTATTTGTAATAAAAAATAAAAGAAGATAAATTGAGGGGGCGGAGCCTCGATAATTGCATTTATTAGTGAATTCTGACTAGCTTACGAATCTGTCTCGAGCGCCAAGATAGTTTTCTCGTTCTACAGTTATACAGTTTTCTTGCGTGCAAGTCTCCTGTCTTACAGTGCCTTGTATGAGTTGCTGTTGATCTGTTTTGCAAACATGACAGAATTGGAAGGCAAAAACTCTCTTCTCGGTACCGACCTTGTTCACAAAACAGATCAACAGCAACTCCTACAAGGCACTGTAAGGCAGGAGACTTGCACGCAAGAAAACTGTATCACTGTAGAACGAGAAAACTATCTTGGCGCTCGAGACAGATTCGTAAGGTAGAAAGAATTCACTAATAAATGCAATTATCGAGGCTCCGCCCCCTCAATTCATCTTCTTTTATTTTTTATTACAAATACGAAGGAGTTTGCGTCTTTCTGTTTGTGCGTTTTGTATTCGGGTCGAAGCACTGTACACGCTGAAACACCATCCAGCCGAATCTGTGACAAGCGATTTTTTCATTGCGGACCCTAACTAAGGATCGTGAGGTGGCGAATATTTAGGTTGATCCCCATACTGGGCGCTGTTAGGTGAATACTGGGCGCCGTTAGGTCCATACTGGGCGCCGTTAGGCGAAGGTTTTAGGGACTTGGGTTTAGTAGTATAGTAATTATGGGCGCGGTTTCCTGTTAGATTGAGCACGTGATCACATTTGAGTTCGTTTCCGAGTTCGCAACTTCGCGTTCGTGTCCGCGTTCGTGTCCTGTTGTATCCGGTTTTTCCACTTACCCGAAATTTTTGGAAAATTTAATTTGGAGCCCTTACGAAAATTAGAACCGTACGAAAATTACCGGTTATATGGTAAGCATTATGTCATACCAGTGGTACCACGGTAAGCACAGCGACCGTTGCTTGTCAAGAGCTGCCTCTAGACATGTGTCTTCAGTTCTACCTTACGCAAGGCGAACTGCATGAAGTTTGCTTGGGTAGTTATAAACTAATTTTTTTAGTCTTTACAAGTCTGATTAGTTAGAAACTAATCAGACTTGTAAAGCACTGCCATGTTGCGTATCTGAAACCCACAGCAGAGGTGTTACTATACTGGCTGAAATCAGCCAGCTGTTATCAGATTGGTCAGCATCTCATAATGAATCTTAATGACAACTGCTAGACCCTCTCTTGCTTCGTCTTTGCCCCTCCCCCAATTTTGCGAGCGAGAGTTGGGGTCTAGTTCGATAAACTAGTACACAGTACACTCACATCAATGTGTTTGGATTGGTGACGATATGAGTGACTCTGTGTGACTACCTCATACACTGCCAGTAACACAGGTACTGACTCACTAAGAGTGAGTCCCTGAGTAGACAAGGTGAAGAAGTTAGGAAAACCTTGGCATTTTTTACCTGGCAGAATTCCTTCAGACCTTCCATTTGTTGACGATAAGCAGCATCCAGTAGTGCAGTGCGCAGTTGAGGGTAGTGAGGATCATAGACGACAAACCTGTCCATTCTCTGTGCATGGATGTGAATGTTAGAGTGCTTGACACAAGTAAAGCATTAAAAAAATTATGTACCCTGTCATCAGAATGTCTGAGGTGCTCAGGCACCACCCAATGTAGGGCGGGGTCACTAGTGAGGGTGGTCAGGAAGGATGGACCATATCGTCTCATCAATAGCTTCACTAGGTACACACCAGGCCCCGCCTCCTCCTGGTTGAGCTTTAGAATGGAGCAGCATAGCTTAGTCTCCTCTATGAGCAAGTGAGCTTCATGAATATGATAATTGCCTCCTCCTCTTTCTGTTCCTCTTTCTGCTGTTAGCTGTGTGTGTAGTAATTCAGCAACTACTGATATACTGTATCTCAGCTTAGCCACTGCCTCCAGGTAGGGCAGGGCAGGGAAGGAGTGAGACTTCATCCCCTCACTACCATCCTTCAGTAGCTGTAGTGAATGGTTGATCCTCTGCTGTACAGTATAATGTATGTACTGTTTGAATAGAGCATCCTGTATGAAGAAAAATTAATGATAGTGGCAGTGCATACATAGAAAGGGGCAACATTATACTTAGCCTTGGCAGGCCTTGCCTTAATACTCACCTCAAAGCACTGAATACAAAGCATTGAGAGGTGGTCTAGTTCCACGATATGACAAGATTGTGATCGCTCAAAGTAATCTTCTAAATGAACTCGCACATGCTCAGTACTATAAAAGAGAGGGATCACACAATGCACAAACGGATTGGCACTAATTTTGATGAGACTATGAACAAAAGCAGGTGCGCAATACAAATTTATGCATCTAAGTTTCAGTTTGTGACTCTTCACATGTACTGTACAAATGGCTCTGCATGTACATATGCAGCAGAAATATCTATGTTGTACTCACTCATGTTCCATCAGTAGTTGTAGTAGGAATGATCTTATCACTGGTTGTTTATCAGCTGCTGATTTGACAGAACATGTGAACTCTTTTGTCTTATCATTATCTTTGAACACAATGTTCATTAATCTCTTAATTAGAGCAGGCTCTGGGAGAGTGGTCTGTCCAAAGCACAGTGTAGACACCAGCTCCATGAAGAAGGCTCTACATGATTCCCTGATGGAGGCCATTGCATGGTTGTCTAGTCTGTCAAAGAGAAAAACAAATAAGACCACATAGAGCTAATTTTTTTATTCTGGCCCAACAGTAATTGATAAAAACAACTAGGCAACCAGGTTAATGTACATATGTTTAAGGTCAATAAATTGACTACTGGATATTGACAAAAAGCAGGCATATAATTTTATTATGTTCACTGATCTTCAATTGACCAGCAAGGGCACCAAAAATAGAAATTTAATTTCTACGGCCTAAGGAAAGTTAGCTTGAAGTCACACTTTTTCTTTTTCTCTAGTTCTCCTTCCATAGCTTGCATAATCTTCTGTACAATAGCAACCGTGCCATCTTTTGTAAAGTCACATCCAGTCTCTAGACCCTGAGAAAAGAAGAGAGAGAAGTAATAGAACACAATGACTGAATGTACTCACAAAGTCCAGTCTCTTTCCATATATTTCCAATCCAATACTATAATGCTTAGTGATGATGTGTTCTGCAAACAACTGAACAGCTCTGACACGCTGCCACTGAGCACTAAAATGAATAATAAAATATTATGGTGAAAGTATTATACAAGTCAATAAACTCACTATAGTCTTGTAGCAAGTCCCTCTGACTCCCTTCCTAGTGTTATAATGGAGTCAATGGCATTCTGACATAGCTGCATCCACATCAGCCATTGTGGGAGATGCTTCTTGTTCTTTGCTGTGAGAGGAGGGATCAACTCGTTCTCCAGTACCATCTGTACAGCTTGCAGGTGGAGCTCCAGCTTGTCTGGGTTGTGAGTGATATCTTGTAGTGATATCAGCACTCCAGGAAGATGAGATGTCAGGCTACCAAACCAGAGCAGCTCTCTCTGGTAGTGATGGTAGGCAGTGTGGACAGCAGCTACACGAGAGAGGAGAGGAGGATGAGGAGAGTTAGGAGGAGACAGGTAAGGACTAGTGATGATGGCATCCAGGGCTGCTTCAATCAGCTGTGTGAGGAATTTTAAAGTAACAAGTTAGAAAATGTTATCTTCGATCTCACCCAGTATTCCCTAGCTCCTTGCTTATGAGTCACTTGATGTACACATCTGATGTAGTCTCTCAAATAGCATTGATACAGATCCTGCAAGTTCTCTTCATTGATACTCTCAAGTGGCTCTTTGATATCAGTACCAACTAGCTGCTCACACAAGTACTGATGGACATGCTGACGATGGCCACCTGTAAAATGTATTATCACATCCAAAAACTCTTCATCTCTCAATATCTAACCTGTTACTGAAATTGCATTGTCCCAATGTGAGTCCACTGTCTCTTTCACTAACCAGAAGAATGGAAACTGACAGCAAAACTCACTACTGGTTGATCTCCTCTGGCCTATCCCTGCCAACTGATCTCCTCCCTGAGTGGTCATGTCAGCATAACTGAACTTGCAGAGTACAGGGAAAGCACTCAGCCACAGCTGCCTAATGTGAGGTGGACTGCCTTTCCTCACAAGATCAAGATTAGAGTATCGATCTATGGATACTAGCACCTCAGCAAATATTGGAATGATCACTTCATCAAGTTTACGTGATAGTACATTACGAAATGTTCCACCACTCTGGAGCTTCTTCCTGCTCATGGCCTCATCAAGCACCCATCCAGTCTCCTCTCCCATAACCTCCTCTCTCTCCTTCAGTACAGCATGAATGTGCCTCACTAGAGCAGCATAAAACATATCATCATTGGTAAGAGGAAACGAAGGTTGTTGTGGAATCAAGTCGAGAAGAATATTGACACGACGTATGGCCCATTGCTTTGACTTATCACTGTTGACAGCACGAGCCACTGCTGCTTGAATACAGCTATACAGACGATAGCATTGATAGGATTCCTTATGCACAATTCTTCTGCCCTCGTCTTCTATCTTATCCCTCTTCTCAAGCCTGCCTTGCTCTTCAATCCAACCTTCCTCCCTTTCTTCTTCGACACTCTTTTGCATGCCACCTTCACAATAGAACAAGTTACTGATGGATGTATGAAGAGCATCTTCTAGACTCAGAGCAGCTTCACTAGGAGCCCTCAGATCATCAATATGAGCAGAGAGCCACTTTCCACCTTGGAACCCAACAAAAGAGCCCAGAGCACCATCACCATCACCTTCTCCTCCTCGTCGTGGAAGATGGACAATAAAGAGGACATGTGTTCTACCGTACTCTGGTGTCCATAAGTGACTGCTCTTCTCTCTCTCATCATCGACACGATATCGAGCACAAGCAATGAGGTCACCATAGAGATGACCTGAGTCACACTGGACTATGAGCAAGGAGTCTTCTCGACTAAATCTAAACCTAAAGAATCAATATCATAATAATGAGCCAGCACATAATTATAATAAGTGTGATACAACACACTAACTTGACTTTGTTGCAAAAGTCCATTTCAGTATCAAATTCCTGCAGTAGGAACCACTTGATCTGGTCACGAGAGAATTGTAGTTCTTGACCTAGTGCCTCCATCTCTATAGTAGACAGAAGGTGACTATGAGTGGTTACCTGAAAAGAAAGAGAAAATGGTTAGTAATATGTAAAGTCAGTGTTGCACTCACATGTAGTAGTAAGCCTCCTTCTTGTTCATTATGTAACTGCAGATGATGGCGCAGGAAGTCTTGAGTCGATGTGTGGCATTGTTCAATGTATGCTCTGGTCATGTTTTTCTTGTCCTCTGCAATTTCTTGTATATTAACGTTTTGTAGCCTAATAAGGGCATCAGGAGAGGCCAGTTGGATCAACAAGTTCTTGCTGCGCTTCGTGACCCTCTTAGCCATCTCCTCCATTGCCTCGTCCACCTCATAATCCAGCTCCTCTTTCAGTTGTTCTGTTGCCTGGAACACAACAGATGCTGGTGTGTCATTCTGATAACCAACAAATGAGTCCTTCTCAGTGAACCTAGAACAAGGAGATGATCAAGGATTAGTGCTGATCAAGCTATTCAGTGGAATGTTTTAGCCATTTCCTCCTTTCCTCGCCCTCACCTTTCTACTCTGCTGAACTGTTGCACCCATTCAATCAGAGCATCTAACACTTTCTCCTGCCAGGATAGTAGCACAGTACGTGTGAGTACAAAATGTTTCTCCAAACGATTGATGAGAGGTATTGGAAACTTCTCATAAACTGTGTCCTTCTCAGCAATCAGAATGAGCCTATTCAAAAACACAATCAAATCTATATTGACAGCAAAAGAAAATCACAAACTTGAAGTCTTCGTGTACACGACATTTGACACGATGAGTTTGTAGTCCCAGGTCCACATATCGACTACCACCAAGCATGATGTAATACTATAAATGAATCACAACTAAACATGTATAGTAGTGATACTAACTTGATTGAGCAAGTCATACAAGCTCTCATACAGGTTCTCCAGATTGAGTAGAATAACAGTACGACCAGTCTCCATACATATCTTGATCTGATTGATGTTACGACACACCTGAACACAGAATGACATTCATGTTGTGCATCATAGTAGATCATTTTTGTGAGCAATACCTGTGTGTATTTCCTGTCTTTAGGAAAGCTGCTTCCAAACAGCACAAATGGCTCCATTTTTCTCTGCTGATCTCTCTTCTTCTGTCGCTCCCCTTCCTCCACCACACTGGGTCCCTCTAGCCCTCCTGCTCCACCAGCAGGATTCCTGCTGGGTGCTGGCAGACCAACCACCTCCTGTAGGTATCGCTTGAGCACCTGCAGAGCTGCATAGTTCTCTGTCAGGAATAGTAAGTAACGATTCTCCCTATAGAGAAAAGGATAAAAATGTTAGGCAAATATAAATGACATGTACTCACCCATGCCAGGTGGTCTCCTTGGTCTTCAAACTGGTTGTAATCAGTCCCAGCGGAGTGCAGTCAGGATACATAACAGCTCGTTGCTACAACAAGATAAAAACATTTTTGATATAATTCACAGGAGAATATCCATACTCTACATTTACATGTACCTGTTCAGACAAATCATCATTTTGTTGTCGTTCAGTCTCAAGTTCAAGAATGTTTGATTTAAAAATCTCAAAAGCATCCACTTTATCATGTCCACCAAAGTTTCGTTTGATAGCGTGTTCTAATTGTTTATTAGTTGGGTCAGATTGAGTCTTCTCACACATCCAGTACAGCATCTTAACAAGACTAAAAGAGATATTGAAGATAATAAATTTGTTAGTACAAAGTACCTGTAGAAATCCCTTAGGCCATAGAATTGACGTTCTTGTGCTTTACAAATTTGAATGTAGGAATCTGCTAATGGAGAAAAGAACCGGTCCAACCGCTTCTTGACTGGGTCATTCTCCTCATTAGAACATATACCCCTAGAATGAGGATAGAGTGTCGACATACTATTAGTGACTAATCCTTTACCTAGCACTAAGTTCCAGTTCTCTCCTGTCAGGATCTCCTCTGGTCACCATCACTCCACGATTCATCTTAGCAGGATCCAGTGCCCAATTAGAGTTACCAATGAATGCAACTCTCTTCTCACGAGCAACAATCTACACCAAACAGCACATTAGCTTCATCCATTAGCAGGACCATCCATCATGCCTCACCTGTTTGGAGTCATCAGCTCCTTCAGTCCCATCCTCTAGTAGTGGGTGGAGAGCTTTCAATGGCAGGTTAGGAGAGTCCTCAGCCAGTCCAACCTCATCTAATACTACAATTGAGACAAAATTGCTTGTATCTTGTTTCTCTTGAAAGCTCCTGGCCGTGTTGAACACCTCAATGACACTCTCTGGAGTTGAGAGTTGACTGCATTGATATGAGAACATGTGTACCTGTGGTGGATTATACAAGCAATAATTAATAGTGCACTTGATATATTGTTGTGTAACATTACTGTTCTGTGCCTGGATACAAGTAAAGACTAAATAAAGATCACTGAAGATCATAACTACACCAAACAAGACCAAACAGAGGAATTATAATATTATGCTGCCTGAATGAACAAAGCTTCACAGTATCTAGATCGCTGGCAATGAAACAACATTGAAGTGAGCTAAATTAAATTAATCATCTTCACGTACAACTTTCCCAAGTTCAAAAGCAAGATAAAATAAAGTTTAATTGTCTTCAGAGCTCACACTGTAGCCTGAAAAATCTTATAACAGATGGACACACATAAATGCCTTCTGCCCACTAAGGCGTATAACTAGTTATATTCCTGTAACTACAATTATTATGCAAAATAAACGAAAGATTTCTCATAAAGGCGATGACACACTACGCAATTTTGTTGCTGTCAACAGTTGCGCACAACAAAGTTGCCTAGTGGGTCATTCCATATCATTTCAACAACTTTTTGGCATGACCCTCTGGGATTTTCTCGTTGTTGGACCCCTCATGGTCATATGGTTCCATAACTTGATACCTTGTATGGTTTCTTTTAAAACCCTGATTGCATTTTCGATGATATTTTCTACTACTTGTCGTTAAACTATTTATAACTTTGTCCTAACAGCAAACTAAAACATCAAATTGAAGCTGAAGAAATGCTCTTTCATATGACATGCAACACATCAGTCGTCACGCCAAGCAGAAATTTATTATTTTTGTGACGTCATGCAAAACAACAAATGGAGCGTTTGAGGTGTGTCTGGTTGCTAGTGAAGACCGTTCTTTTGTAGGTTATGACGATGATAGAGAACTCCAAAACATAACCTGAACGCTCCAGGGAAAACTTTAGTATATTGCTATGATTCAGTTGGCTGGTGTTTTGCCAGCTTCCGTCGTTTATAGTACCAGATTTCAAAATGGCGTCGTGGAGAAACAGAATTCTCGAGAAGCTAACAACTTGTACATGCAGTGGAACAACTTATATTTAAGGTATGTTTTAAATTGAATATTGCTTAATGTGTTTTATCTGTTGTGAGCGCATATTTGTTGCGCTAAAAAATTTCCTGATGGTGACAAACGTGACGACTGAGTTTTATAATACAAAATACTTGAGAAAAACGTGGTCTATAAAATATGACACACAAAGCACATGTAGTTAGAAAGAACTGGTCATACTACCCATGTACTTGTTCTATATCACTCTCATAATCTGTTTCATTGTCTGACTGATCAGAATCGATCACTGCTCCACTCTAGAGTTCTGTCTTCAATTTCCATGTTACGTGTCAGCCATTACGTGTTATACTTTCTCTTGTAGTAGTGTTTGGGCCATGAACAACCTTCAGAACAGTTGTGTCCTTTTTTACATACACACCTTCCTGTCACACAACTAGTCTTACACTTACAGCCTTTTTGCCAAGATTGCCTTCAAAGGCAGCATTGTCTTGTAAATGCTTTCTGATTATAGCAGCATTTGGGCACGGCCTGGATGTATCGTGCCTCAAATAGGCTCCACAAATTCTTTATGAATTGCATTGTACACGATGTAATAGGGACTATAGCAAAAGGGGGTTGGGAAAGGTACAATTTCATTGAATTGTACTTCAACACGTCAAACATTCCTTGATATTAGGTAAATGTAATTTGTAATTATTGGTGAAGCATGCATCGTCACTGCCATGTATGCTGCAATTTGATTATTGCTCGTCTTTTTTCTCCCACCTAGGAACATGGTTCGGATCACTACCAATTCTTTGGAGGTCATCGCAACACACGGGTGGCATATCACGTCACTTGGTACTATACCAAGTACTCTAGACGTCATAAATAGTGTGAAAAGTGCTCTAGAAAGGTCAAATCAAGTTTAATTGCAAAAAAAAACACTGTTTTTCGGCGCGCCCTCCCCACTAAAACGTACAGCACGGGGAGAATTTTAAAGGGGGTGTCCCCCCATTAACCTGGGGTTCGAAGGGGCAGAGCCCCTCGCCACTTTTGGCATTTTAAAGGCTTCAGGATGCTCGGAAATGCATACTTGGGCATAGAATATGGTCTAAACTGTGCTGTTTGCTCACCTGGACACCACCAGGTTTCTGTATCAGTCACTAGGCCTAAACGAAGAACAAAAATTGGCTGAAAAATAACGAGGTCGCAGCACTTAAGCGGCTTCAGTTTCGAAGTTGGAGTGGCCAACTCAGAGTTTAGTACATAGTCGTAAACTTTGACATGCCTGGAAAAAACAGTGCTAGTTTGGAACAGCTAGCGTACTGCATGTTGTAGAAAATCGCAAGACAAACAGTCAGTTTAGAGCAACTCAAATTTTCGTCAAAATAATTCAGCAATTAAAGGGTTAAGGCTTCGTCGCGTTTGCCATGTGTGCACATTACTTGTGTGTTAGTGTTGTAATTCACTAAGTGCACACACTTCTGACTTGACTGACTGACTCTCCTGGCCGACTGTCATCATTACTATCATTGGATAGACGCCGCTTGCTGCCTCTAGTGTACATTTGGACCCTTTATGATCTACCTGTCACCAGAGATAATATAATAGTAATAGTTACGTAGTATATATTATCTCTGACTCGACTGTGGCACAATCAGTGCATCACACCTTCTCAAAAGCACCACCTCGGCTCTACTAATAGCTACCAACACGACTTGCTCAGGCTCACACCACAAATGTCTGCATTTCACTAGTTTAGTTTTCCTGTTGTTGATGGCTTTTCTTTATTATTAGTAATTTTAAACTTGTAGCTAAATTGTTATGCTATACATATCAGCTCGCCTATATGCATGCATACAGTGCATGCGAGCCTTGCCCACACTTGTTTGTTTGTAGCTATTATAATCATCTGGTAAGTGCAGAATGATGATCCTACACGAGCTTACTGTTCTTCGAAGACTCCAGACAAACATGTGTTCTCCGTGATCCATACGGCACGGAGATACTCAAGCTAGTGCTTGGTCATGTGCGCTACCACTGCTTGGTCACGTGCGTATTGTGGAATCACAATAATGGCGTCAAATACTTAGCTCACAATGGATCACGATCGAGAAATCGCGGAATTTCGCTTAAAACAAATAGTTCAAAAGGCACCTGCCAGGAGAATTTCACGACTGTTCGTGGGTGTTTCGGTATCGGCACTGCTTGCGTAAAGGTGCTAGGCGGGTTGAAGAAAGAAAGAAAGAAAGAAGAAAACGAAGATGACGAAACGCGATTTTCATCGTTTCCAGGTTCGTCACTTTAGTAACAATTTCGAGCAATCTCCTTGCTACCGTAAGATGGGGCAACGCCAGAGAGCAGATCTAGGTGTCTTTGGACAAATAAAATTCATCACTTGGCGAAATATCAGCGTTTGAATGCTAATACATTGTATGTAGCCACCATCTTGTTTTTCCATTCATCCCTACATAGGGAGGCATAGCCTCGTCCCCAGGCCAAAATTTTTCGCAACGAAAAACGCAAATGAACGAAACGGCGAAAAATAAAGGCCTGGTCTCTATTGCAAGGGTAATTAATGATACGCATGCATGAATAAAATTAAAGAGTCTGAGCGAGTTTAAAAACAAGAAACGAAATATAGCTAGCAAACACGCACTCTAGAAGATTTGATCCGTCGCGAGGGAGTCTGAAGACAACCAGGGCAGCCAGTAAAACCATTGTTCAGTTGGAAAAATGGACTCGTGAAAGTCTTGGTACGCTACAGTTTCATGTGGGGTTTGTGAGGGCGCCAGTAGATCGGCTTAGACTTCCTGAACTAGTCCACACGTGTTTGCAATCTTTACGCTAAGCAGAGAAACGTGCACACAGTGAGAACTTCCATTACAGTAGAGCGAGAATACAGACAAATACACGGAATGACGCAGTATCCTAGAAGAATACAAGGTTACGGATTCAGAATATCCTGCCGATTATACAGATTCTGTATAACGACTAACGCATGCGCACCAATACCCCTGCAATGGATACCAGGCCCTATTTTCGCATTTCGTTCCGTCATTCGTTTCGTAAAGTTAGCGAAAATTGGGCGTGGGGACGAGGCTAAGGGAGGCACTACCGTGCCTCCCTAATAGAATGGGTATATATCCTGTCTTAATTTAGCAGACCTCTTTAAAATGCTTCAATAGATCCTTCTCTGATGCTCGTCCATGCATAGAGTCAGCCACAATAGACTTGGCAAGACTCTTTGAACTGCCTGGTTTACCAACCAGGAAGAGTGGTATCCTAAGCTCAATACAGATGGTCATCATGAACACATTCTCTCTGAGAGCAGCATTCTTAGCAATGTTACGACCCAACAACATGTTCTCCAATAGTACCTCCTGACACCTGAAGATTGGAGAGAAGATTCAAAAAGGCAAAATATAGTATGGGTCATTGAATACCATCTTATTTCATCTTTGAACTGTTGAATTCCTCTAGTAAGTGTTAGTGGTTGGCTAAATTGTTGCACTACTCCATCTTCAAAACAATTCCTGTCCTGTAGTCGAGCATGATAGCAGATACTGAGAGCAAGCACTAAAGCCCATGTGGGGGCATCCTGCAGAGGAGTCTTGCCATCCTTTGTAGAAAAAGACAGTACACAGATCACATTGATTATATATTCCTCACCTCATATTTAGCCTTGTTAGCAATGAAGTCTTTAAATAAACTCATCTTGTCAATGAAGAACTTGAACACCACCATAGCCCTCTCAACATCACGAAGACTCACAAAACTGCACTCATCCTATAGAACAACAAATATACCATTGTACCACAAATTACTACTGTAATTACACTATAACTCACTTTTCTCTCTCTCATGAACTTCTGACACCAAGCCAACACACGAGACACTGCTGCTATAACCTGCTGTGGAATAACATCAGAGCAATGGTTGATGAC
This sequence comes from Haliclona indistincta, assembly GCA_964017065.1. Classification (NCBI taxonomy): domain Eukaryota; kingdom Metazoa; phylum Porifera; class Demospongiae; order Haplosclerida; family Chalinidae; genus Haliclona; species Haliclona indistincta. Next base: position 6,695,107 of record OZ024787.1, on the reverse strand, counting down.
TATTTGTCCAGTGTAGTCTTGTTCAGTAGTGTTAGTGAGTTGACCAAAATCATACACCAATGGCCTCATACTGGGAGGGAGCTCTATCACTCTATACACCAGCTGACGTAATGGGATTTTACCTAAAGAACAAACAAAGTGCTGCAAATCAGCTTTCCTTTCAGCTTACCCAACTTCTGCTGTGTCTCTGTTGCCTTCACATAGAAACCAAGACCAGCTGACTCTAGTTTGCCAATCATTTCATCTGTATGCCTGTAACAAGAGTCGCCACAAGCAGTTAACTCTTTAAGCCCTAATAATGAGTCCACCTACTCTAGACGTCATAAATAGTGTGAAAAGTACTTTAGAAAGGCCAAAATAAGTTTAATTGCAAAGGACACAACTTTACCCGAAAAAATCCACTGTTTTTCGATGTGCCCTCCCCCACTAAAACGTACAGCATGGGAGGAATTTAAAAGAGGGTGTACCCCGTTAACCCAGAGTTTGAAAAGGCAGAGCCCCTCGCCACATCCAGTATTTTTAGGGCTTCAGGGTGCCCAGAAATGCATAGAATATGGTCTAAACTGTGCTGTTAGCAGACACCACCAGATTTTTGTATCAGTTACCACGGTAAAATGAAAACCAAAATTAGCTGGAAAATTACGAGGTCGCAACACTTAAGCAGCTTCAGTTCTGAAGTGGGAGTGACCAACTCGGAGTTTAGTACATGTACATGGTTGTAAACTACGACGTGCCAGGAGAAAACATAGCTAGTTTGGAACAGCTAGCGTACTGCATGTTGTAGAAAATCGCAAGACAAACTGTCAGTTTAGAGCAAGTCAAATTTTCATCAAAATGATTCATTATTAGGGAGGCACGGTAGTGCCTCCCTATGTAGGGATGGCCAAGAAAATAAAATGGCGGCTACATACAATGTATTAGCGTTCAAACGCTGATATTACGCCTGGTGATGAATTTTATTCGTCCAAAGACACTTAGATCTGCTTTCTAGCGTTGCCCCATCTTACAGCAGCAAGGAGATTGCTTGAAATGGTTACTAAAGTGACGAACCTGGAAACGGTGAAAATCGTGTTTCGTTATCTTCGTTTTCTTCTTCTTTCTTCCACTCGCCTAACGCCTTTACGCGAGCAGTGCCGAGACCAAAACACCCACGAACAGTCGTGAAATTCTTCTGGCATGTGCCTTTTGAACTTAGTTTTTAGCGAAACGTCGATATAAATTTGACGAGTTCACGATCACGAGCAGTTGTCAGCTAAGTGTTAGACGCCATTATTGTGATTACGCAATACGCACGTGACCAACCACACGAATTCCAGAAGTAGAGTATCGCCGTATGGAGAGCGCACATTGGCGTCTGGAGTATTCGAAGAACAACTCACCAACTAAGTTCGTGTAGTATCACCGTTCTGTTGCTCGCCAGATAGTATCACAGCCTACAGAATTTCGTAAACTAAAGTGGGCGGGGCTCGAATACTTTGCAGAATGGATGAGCTAGTTTCAGTATTAATTTTAGGAATAATACATTTTGAGCTACAAGTTAAAAAGGTCACATAAAAAACAGCAAACCAAACTTATAGTGTAAACAGAGAAATACATGATCTTGCCGAATTCAAACTGCAACAAAATTTGAAACTCAAAAAAGGACAAACAAGAAAATGAAAAGATTTCTAACAAAATCATAAGGATGTAGGGATGAATGAAATCTGCTGCTGGTCCACAATGTAAACCAACAAGGAACTACCATGGAATGGTGACACGATTGACTTGCTAGCTAACAGACCATAGATCCCTACATCAGTGGCTGTACATAAGATCAATAATTATTTTGTCACAGTCAAGTTTAATTCAATTTAATGCACTTCAGTGTCAGTCAACGGCAACTAGCTGAATTAGTTAGTCTGCCACAGCAGCCACTGATGTAGGGATCTGTGGTCTGTTAGCTAGCAAGTCAATCGTGTCACCATTCCATGGTAGTTCCTTGTGGACCAGCAGCAGATTTCATTCATCCCTACATCCTTATGATTTTGTTAGAAATCTTTTTATTTTCTTTTATAAGTGGTCACTCACTTTCTGTATGGGTTACAGGCTGCTATGAAGTTCACATCTTGACTGATCTCTCGTCCACATACACGTCTGTCACACATGACCTCTTTGATCAGTCCAATAGCTTCTGTTGTGTTTGCCTCATCAAAGAAGAGGATCGTGTCAATCCCTTTGTCTTTATTAATCTTAGCAAGCTCCTCTGCCTCCAGCACCTTGTTCCTCACATCCTGTTCTGTTGTTCCTCCATGAACCTACAGTAGAGAAAGGACCAGATGTACATGAGATATGGCAGTCACTAATCTGGCACTACCTTCATGATGAGCATGTTTCTGACACTATCTATTCCTCCACCAGCACTAAGTGCTATCATGTCACACATGAACCGAATGAGACGAGTTTTACCACATCCTGTCTCACCCATCACAACCACTGGTATATTACACCTGCAGAGGAGAAGTGGCATTAAAAAAGGCTTGGTAAGTTACGCAGTGGGTTGTAATTTATCAGGTTAGAATAAAGCAACTTTATAGTTGCAAAGTCAGCCAACAACTACATTGATTTTAGCACATTATGAACTGCAGACTGCCAATGTTACTGGTTACCAGTGGCATAGCCAGGATTGGATGGTTGGTAGGGCACAAGTAGCTAATTAATTATTCATGCAGGCGTGGTCAATTAATATCGCTCGTCAAACGGTGGGCTCGCGTAAGCTAAGCTGCTTTTCGCGCAGTTTTGTAAAGACATTTAAGTGTGCAAACATTTTACCAGTTGCTGAGGGGAGACAAACTGCCCTAAACAGGCGTTTTGCTCTGAAAACAAGCAGGAAGTGGATACAGAGCTTGCCAAGGTCCAGCTCAGTTGCCCGGGCAGGCCTGGGTGTAGCTACGCCACTGCTGGTTACCACTCATGTACAAGCCAGCCACTATTGAATGTAAAGACACATCACCTGAATCTCATTTGTATTGCCAGTATCTTGATCACATTGTCCACAGTGAGTACATATGATGAGTCTGGATCAGTCACATACTCCAGACCCAACACTAGACTCATCTTCTGCATCATAGTCATCTTGTTCCACAGCTGATAGTTCTCACTCAAGTTGACCTGGTTATGTCTGAGTCCAGCTTGTAACTGAGCACTGACTACTCTCTCTAGACCTTCAATACGAGCATTCTTGACTGGATCAATAAGATCACCATCTTTGTTAGCATTGAACCCAACAAATGTCATACTAAAACCATCACGATTAAAGAACAGATAAGGATGATAGCTACAAAAAAATATTTCAAAACTTATTAAAGATTTTTCCTTCTTACTTCTTCTCCCATTCCTTCCTCTCTGCGATGGTGTACTCTTCAAGTGTTCCCATCTCTATGTCCTCCTCATTCTCAGTAGCTACCTCACCTTTCAGTGAAGATGTGGCAAAGTCCTGTGTGATAGAAACACAAGTACAGTGTAGAAGTTTCAAGAAACTAACATGAAGTGGTAAATCATGGCCACCACAAATAAAGCGTCCTATATTCTATGGCAATGCATGCCACGTACATCATTGCCAAAACAGCTTTATTACTTAAACCTAACTTATAGATTTTACAGAGATTCATGGTGGCTGCATGTTATGAGCCACCATGAATAGAATGCAATCAGCATGACAGATTGCATTCTACAGTGCAGTGAATCAACATTGCAGTTTGAATAACATGTTGAAATTTAAAACTGCAACAAAAGTCGAGCTTGGGTCACCATAATGTTTAAGGTGACGGGTAACAGTTCGCCTAATTAATATTCACAAAAATGTTTTTATGCACTGTGCAAAATATGAACACGCTAGAGCGCTGTGAAGGCCATCAATGAAGACGCTAAACACTGTTCTTTCTCTCTTGAGCTATATTCAACGCTGGGTACTACGCAACTCGGCGACAGCAGGCACAATTGGAGAGATAGTAAACTGAAAAACGAGGTGCCACTTTTCGCGCGCGCTGTAACAGTGTCGCTACAGATTCCATCGTCTACTGATGGGTTAGCATCCTCCGGAGGGCAGTAGACTATTAACTTGGACGTCTGGGCGACTGGCTCTGAGTAAAACGCAAAATAATCTTGAAACGCTCGCCATTTTACAGCCTGTTCACGACATTTCGACCCATAACTTACAAACAAACAAACTCTCAGCCAAGTTTATAGTCTGCTGCCCTCCGCCTACGATTGTACAACTGCATTAACCTAGTTAAAGCGATTACTTGCTTACATTCTGGCTAAAATTTGGCACTTCGTTTTACAACTGCTTCCCAGATCACTACCATAGACTCAAACCGCGAATTGCCCACGCATGTGGGGCAGTTCGCGGTTAGAGTCTATGATTTGCGTGGGCATTGAGGGCGGTGGCATTTGCGTGGGCACAACTGTTACCCGTCACCTTAACTATACCAACCTTTGACATTCTGATCATAAACTTAACAACAAAAGTCTTCAATCCTGACATCACATCACCAACAAGATCCTCATTGCAGAATATCGACTTCTCACAAGAGCTCAACTGAATGTCAAGGAACTTGAGGAAATGGTTCAGCTCCACCCATGAGGGATCCTTCACTCCACACTCACTAAAAGAATGAGAGCTTAATAGTTTTAGCACTTTCTGCAGTAATTCATACCTTAACATAATCTGGAGAAAATCTGTTGTATTTCCTTCAACTGATCCAGATCGATAACTGAACCGATCCAGACTGATCCGTGCAATGTGTTTACGCAGGTACTGATACACACGCTGGTAGGTGTGGCTACGGAATTCAGCTTCATCCATTGGAACACAGTTAGCTACAAGTATTGATAAAGATTGTGATAGTGATCGTGAACCATCACTTTACCTTGTGGCTGCTGCACTGCATTTAAATATCGTGGTGACACACACTCAACTGATGGTAGTAGCTTGAAGAGTGCAGTAGTACGACTAGCAGCCTTGCCCTCACCACCCTGAGTGAGTGAGTGAGTGAGTGAGTGAGTGAGTAAAAATAGAAACATTTAGAATCAAGTTATATGTAACATGCATGTGATCAGTAACTCGCATGTGACATTTCAGATCAAATTCTGGCAGTGCTACAGGCAATGCTCTGTATCTCAAACAAGATCTAATCAAAATTTCAGGTTTTGCACCAAGATATGGCTTGAAACAGATTTAAAATGCTAGAAACAACTGCCAGCACAAGTTTGTTGCCACAGATGAGCTTCCATATTGAATCAGCAGATCAATTAAATAGCAAGAATCTATACAGTTGATTGTATTCTGTCAAGTATTGTAGGCAACACATTGTATCAGTGTTTAACTAGTCAAACATGTACATGTAGTATATATCAACTGTATACATCCTCAGCTTGGAGCTGATGAAAGCTTGAGCAACAGGAAAACAGCCAACCTGTGCTACACAGGAAAATTGACAAGTACTAAAACATGTAATGTGGGGAGATCACATGATCATCTAAATGTTATACGCTAAGTAAAACATGATACTTGACTAGTCACCTTAGGTATGGTGGACTCAATCATGTACAGGTGAGCAGGATGACACCTCCACACATTACCCTGACTATCACATAGTCCTTGCAGCACCAACAAACAGAACAAGATAGAGTCCACCTGCCATAACACCTAGAGAGAAGTGGTTGTTAGTGAGCACAGGTACCATGTACATGTACTCACATTAGGAGCAATGTCAAGATGGAATATGATGGGACGAGACATCCCAATGTGTTCCTTGAGAGCTCCCAATACAGTATCAGCTGTCACTACTGGTCCATGTATTGCTACTATCACTTCATGTGGACCATGAATGGTCGCTGCCTTGAGAGCTTCTCTACGTCGCTTGATGTACAGTGACTTGCCCATTCCTGCTCTCTGGGAGGTAACTACTCTCACATATGACCTAGATGAGTAATGAGCAAAATGAACATTTTTGGCATGCATAGCTTACTTGTCGGGATCTACACTAGAGGCCACGACTGTTCCCTTCTGATACTGTAATAGTGCTTCGGGCCATCTTTTGAAATGTCTTAGCAGATAGTTAGCAAAGCTGGTATTGGGTTGTAGTGCTGAGAATTGTCGTGTGAAAAGCTGTAGCTTTGAGATAACATGTGATTTCCCTTCTTCCTCACTACTACAAATGATTACAATCCTGTAGTCTAAAAGAGAGATCATAATAAATTATGTGAAACAGATGGCCTATACATACACATAAGTGTGTGTGCATGCGTATGCGTGTGTGACAACACATTGAAACGTTGCTGCTAACCTTTTTGTCCTTGTGATAGCTGACTGAGAGACCACAATGCTCTGTCACACACCTGATAAGAGAGACGCTCAGCGTGTACGAGGCAGAAAAGTCTGAAGTTGAAGGGATCATTGATGGCCCTCTTCCAGAGCAGAGTGACCTCCTCATCTGTGGTCCTCTCACTACACACTAACACCTCCTCATAGGTTGGCATGGGTAGGGACTGATCATCACCCTCCATGTACAGGGCTAGTGTGGTCTTGATCACATTGTCTGTGAGTAGAGATAATGAAAGTATTAGCCAGTACATTGCACTTTGAACTTCAGCACAATGTCTGCCGCACAATAACAAAAATGTTTAAAACAGGTATTTTTTAATTACATCAACATGTTTTACCCATTAAAATTATTTCCAGAATTCAACGAGCCATACACAATAATTAATGTATAATTATTTTACCTGGCATAGTCACTATCAGATTTGGTTCTCCAATCTTCAGCACCTTGTCAGAAAATGGTCGTTTACTAAGAACGGGGCCTATGTACAAATACTATTAAGTAAGTAGTGAGTGAATTTATACTCACTTGGATAATCATTTCTCACTAGATCCAGCACCATTCCTAGCTCCAATAGAGTGAGATAAGCTTTAGTCTGACACTTGACAATTTCCAATTTTAAGCTAATATTTAAAAGATCAAATCGCATTGTCAAAATACTAAACAATGGCATAATAGTGGGGTAAAACAAAAAGAATAATAATAATGGGGTAATAGTAAGTCAATTGTCTTACCTCTCAACCTGCACAGCTGGTTCTTCACAATCCGCTGTTGGTCTAGAGGCTTCAACTGTTGACCATTCCATCACCTCTTCCTCTCCAAAGATGTCACCTTGTTCTCCAGTTGGTTGTAAATACTCATAGGCATGGCTGTCCTCAGGGAACCTTTCAGCTGCATCCAGACATTTGTCAAGAGGATAATCTAAGTCAAGCAGTCTCTTAACTAGAATTGTTTTCCTGTCATCAGTGAGCTCATGTTCCTGGGTCTGTGCTAATGGAGCAGATGTTTTGGCACCTTCACTCTTAAGCAGGTCAGCCATGAGAGCAGACGATGCCTCAGCTGCTGATGGAGACGGCACTGGTGCTGATGCTACTTCCTGGCCAGATGGCTGAGAGGAAGAGCTCACCGGCTCCTGCACTTTCTTTTTCATTGCTTTCCCCGTGGTACTAGATGATGCTCTTTGCTGTTCTAAGATGGTAGCCACTTGTTGTACATAACTCTTCACGACATCAGCAGACACCTCTCTGGAGATGCTCTGCAAGAGAGCCATTGCATGTGGCTTTACCTGATCTTCTCCAGGCTCCTTCAGTCTCCCCAGCTCCTCTCTGAGTAGCAGCAGCTGCTGTGTGGTATAATAGTTGAGCTCATAGAACTCGTCTCTCTTCTCCTGAATCTCTTTCTTCCACTTGTCCAAGTCGACTTCCATCCTACTTGCCACTTTCTGAAGTTCTTCTACAACATTTGTTAGAGCACAAGGAAATTTCATCTCCCATCCAATGTAGTCTCCACAGCCATACTGCTGCAGTGCCATCAGAGCATCTGCTATTCTCCTTACACATGCCAAGCTCTGAAAAAGGGAAGAGCTTTGTGATAACACATTTAGAACACTGTGTTTTCGATGCTCGCATATTATTACAGCAGGAGCTTATCATTCCAAGGAGCGTACAACTTTGAATAGAGTAGTGATAATAGCACAAAATATATCTGCCACTTGGCGCATTCAAAAAACTTCCTTATTAGGCATGAGGCCACGCATGCAAGTATGCTGTACTAGGGCTGTATAAATCTTATGTGCAATAGCAGCCCATTATTTTCTGCTGTTTCACAGTTGTATGTTCCTAAGCTCCTGATTACAGTTACGTACTGCCGGTCACAGTATTGTTTGCGAGCAGTACTGTATCCATCATAGACTCTTGCACAGATAGCAGATGAACTTGCATGACCAGTTTGATTGTCCCGTGCATTTCACACAAAATTAATAATGTCTAAATCGATCATGCTTCTAGGTTCTGCAATTGAAAATGCTATGTGGTTGAACTTAAATTTTGCTACTATTGTTAATGGCAAACAAAGTTCACTGTCTGCACAACCAAATAACCAGGATTCAACTTTACTATTTATTATTATTTCTGACTTCACAGCAAAACAGGAAAATGAAAGCAATGAGCTAAATAGCAGTGTGAAAATGCTGAAGGCCAGCTTCGCAAATAACAAGAAACAATATTCGACATAAGTGAAGTTAGGACTGTTGATGAGATAATACACTTAGAACAAGGACAGGAAATAATATGATATGAACACAAATCATAATGATCAATAAATAAGACTGAAAGAAAGACTTTACTCAGAGAGACCACGTTCACACTCGATCTGGTTTTGGTTCAACACAAGTTAGCCAACCCACATACATAATTATGTGTTAGTTTTTGCATCGCCACGTGCACTGAAGACGTTCTTTGAGCATTCTAGTGCTATACACTGCCAAGAAGCGCTCGTGCCATCGATGTAAACATGACCTTGGACTGCTGGCCAGGACCTGACTCGCATCAATCCGGTTTGAGTGCGGACGCACGCTAACAAAGTTCAACTCAGGTAAGACTGGTTTAGGTCCAGTGTGGACAAGCCTTTAAATCCAGTACTGAATTCAGATCTACAGTACATGGCAAAGAAACTTATGCAATCTATGCACAAAACATGCATCATCTTGCAAGTTGTTGTACAAATTACTTAAGGTGATGGTTACCCGTTTGAGCTAATTAATATTCACAAAATATATAAACGGCTGTAGCAGCAAAAGGAAGCATGCCATATCGTTGTGCAGACCATCCTTCGATGCGCCAAAGTCAGCTGTTCTCCAAAAGTAAAATAAGCAAGCAGCAGATCGAACGCGCCGTCTGGTAGCGGGCAAAACGAATGAGACTAAAACGCATTTTCTTGCGCCAAAATTCTCTCAAACGCCTCGATGGCAGTTAGTGACAGTAGTATCTAGTAGTGCTCCAGGACCTCCTCGAGGACCCTGAACCTGTTTACTCGGCTACTGATAAACATAGCACGAGTTATGCGTGAATGTCTGCGAGGACGACACAAAATCACGGTGAGTTTAGACCTGTTTGCCTGTAAGTCGCGCTATGTTTATCAGTAGCTGAGTAAACAGGTTCAGGGTCCTCGAGGAGGTCCTGGAACACTACTAGATGCTACTTTCAATCTGCTGCTTGCTTATTTTACTTTTGGAGAACAACTGACTTTGGTGCATCGAATGATGATCTGCACAATGTTAAAGCATGCTTCCTTTTGCTGCTACAGCCGTTAATACTCTGTGAATATTAATTAGCTCAAACGGGTAACCGTCACCTTAAGTGTTTTCTCCATGCACAACTGAGCTATGCAGGGAGCGGAATGCCTCTATCAGAGTATGAGAGCCAACACTTAGTTTCTCTGCACTGCCAGTCTCATGTAGTCTCATGTGTTTTTGCTCCGCACATCATACATGCATGGGATAGCGCAAATTTTTTTTTGCCACGTACTATATTACAGTGGAACCCCTATATAATCCGGACACACTTGAGACCCGCAAATAGTGTTCTGATTAGAGAGGTGACCTGATTGCAGGGGTTGTTAAACATAATTGACAAGCGCCTTAGCGCGAGGCAAATAATCGCGACGGTGTGCGGGGGACTGGAGCGTCGTGCGTTTTCTCAGTAATGTTAATATGTATGTATGTATGTAATATTAGATGTCACGCTTAGGAATGCTAATCAGGGTTACGGCGAGGGCTCATACTACGTCTTATACTGCGGGGTCACGGGATCGATGGACCCGGTTGGGTCAGTATGAGATAAGAACTTAACGGTGGGCTGAGACCATGGCGGATTAGACCCCAGAGTCTACTCCTGACAGAGCCACGTGGCTAGCTCAGCTCGGGGAAGAGAAAACAGAGAGCAGCGGCCTGAGGCTAACGCCACAAAAGAAGCAAGGCACGCCATCAGCAGTACTACTAACAAAACACGGAACCGGCATTGACTCTTAGGTCGTCTGACACGAGTCCACGAGGCCGAAAACAGGAAGCTAGCTCGCTTTAAGCCTGTATCTGTACCTGCCGGCCGTCTGCTGTCGAGCCCACCCCCAAAATTTAGCTCAATTATACAGCAATTATAACTACTTAATAAACTCAGCGCGAGGCATTCATGCGTATTCGTAACTCCTAGTAATGTGTTAATTTGGGATCACATGCAGTGTATTACAGTGGGCATCCGAGGGGTGTTCACAGTTGGGGGTTCCAGTCACGGTTTGGGATCTATAATTGCTTTCTTAAAGTATATTAAAGAAAATTAAAAAGATTTCTATCGAAATCAAAAGGATGTAGTGATGAAGAAATCTACTACTGGTCCACAATGTAAACCAACAAGGAACAGCCATGGAATGGTAACACGATTGACTTGCTAACAGACCATAGATCCCTACATCAGTGGCTGCTGTAGCTGACTATAGCTAGTTCAGCTAGTTGCCGTTGACTGACACATGACGTGCATTGAATTGAATTCAGCTTGTGACAAAAATATCGATCTTATGTACAGCCACTGATGTAGGGATCTATGGTCTGTTAGCAAGTCAATCGTGTTACCATTCCATGGCTGTTCCTTGTTGGTTTACATTGTGGACCAGTAGTAGATTTCTTCATCACTACATCCTTTTGATTTCGATAGAAATCTTTTTAATTTTCTTGTTTGTGTCCTTTTGTCTTTTTCAGTGAAGTGCACTTCAATATTATGCATGTACTGAGCCGTCTTTGTTTCCACCATTAGTTTACTTGTACTGTTGTTGATGCCTTTTCTTTATAATTATTACAGCTAAAAATTGATTGTCATATCAGCTCGCCTACGCATACACGCGCACGCAGTGCACACGAGCCCCGCCCACACTTGTTTGTAGAAAGGGAGGACAGGTTATAATAATCTGGCAAGCGCAGAATAGTGATCCTACACGAGCTTACCGTTCTTCGAAGACTACAGACAAATAAATTATGTGTTCTCTGTGATTGATACGGCGCGGCGATACTCAGGCTAGTGCTTGGTCACGTGCGCCAACAACTGCTTGGTCACGTGCGTATTGCGCAATCACAATAATGGCGTCTAACACTTAGCTGACAATGGATCACGATCGAGAAGTCGCGGAATGTATATCGCCGTTTCGCTAAAAACGAAGTTCGAAAGGCACCTGCCAGGAGAATTTCACGACTGTTCGTGGGTGTTTTGGTCTCGGCACTGCTCGCATAAAGGCGCTAGGCGCGCTGAAGAAAGAAGAAGAAGAAGAAAGAAGAAGACGAAGATGACGAAACTCGATTTTCACCGTTTCCAGGTTCGTCACTTTAGTAACAATTCCGAGCGATCTCCTTGCTACTCTAAGATGGGGCAACGCTAGAGAGCAGATCTAAGTGTTTTTGGACGTTTAAAATTCACCACAAGGCGAAATATCAGCGTTTGAACGCTAATACATTGTATGTAGCCGCCATCTTGTTTTCTCGTTCATCCCTACATAGGGAGTCACTACCGTGCCTCCCTAATAGATTTGTGTAGATACCTTGGTAAGCAAGACATGAACAGATAATAAAACACCCCACCTGGAGAAATACTTCTACATCTTTGAATTCACTAGACTCTCGTCCAGTGATCAGTACCAACTTGCTCTCCAGGTCAGAAAGGTCATCCAGTGAGTAGTTGTCCTTGGGTAGCCTCTTCTCTAATCTATTCAGTGTCAGTATGATCACTTGTGATCGACTGGTGTGGATGTTCTTTCTACCTGATCCAATGGTGTAGCTACCATATCGGTTGATGTTGTTCATTTGACCATAAGAGGTCACCTCCACTGATCCTTGAGTTTCCTTCACTGATTGATACCAGTCTATCGCCTTTGCACAGTCTCTCTGCATGTGTGTGACATAATATACAGGTGAAGGTATTGACGATAATGGCATAGCATAATGTGACAGACACTGGATCTAATTTTGAGTCAAGCATGTGTGATGAAAAGCTACTAATTAGCTACAATCGCTATATCTAGCAAATCTATCATGAAATAGAATTTGCTATTAAAGCCATGCCTCTCACTTCCTTTATCATTGTTGTTGCTTGTCGTCACTGTGATCACTCAGCGTGTGCGCCCGAGTGCAAGTGACTGTAAACGGATAATTCCCGAGTATACGGGTGATATAGCTAATTTATATTCCTTTGCTTCCGGTGGCCGCACCGTTGCTAAATGACGTCAGTAAAACCGCATGGCCATGAGATAGCTGAGATAGGGGTCATGGTAGGATCTGCTGAGTAGTGTAGAGACAGCGACCGTAAGTAAAGCGAAGCAGTGTGGAAAACAGGAAAGGAGCTACTTATAGAAGTTTTGCGTGTGTCTAGCGCTTCGATCGTGCTATCACGGGGCGAGTGATGCTATGTGTCGCCGCGGAGACTCGTTACACTACGGTGTTCTAGGTTTGCTAAGCCAGGAGAAAGTTTCTTTAGCTCGTAGGATCTTTGTTGAATACTCTTTGGTGAACTAAACTTCGTTTTTTTGCCATCAGTCCGTGACCTTTGCACCGAGGGACCATATAAAACATCAACGGAAAATATAGTCCTCATGACGTAATCACATGGCACTTTAGTGCGTTTTAAACCACGGAGCAACTATAGTACAAGCACTTATACCTGAAAATGTATAGTAACAACTTAGTCAAGTGTGAAAATTATTACTAACCCTTCGGTAATCCATTGGAAATGCATACATGCACATAATTACAAGAAAATAAAAAGATTTCTAACGAAATCAAAAGGATGTAGGGATAAAGAAATCTGCTACTGGTCCACAATGTAAACCAACAAGGAACTAGCATGGAATGGTAACACGATTGACTTGCTAACAGACCATAGATCCCGACATCAGTGGCTGCTGTGGCAGACTATATCTAATTCAGCTAGTCGCCGTTGACTGACACCGAAGTGCATTGAATTGAATTCAGTGAAGATTATAATTTTTCAATGTGGTCTGACAAATGTCAGACCAATAAGACAGTTGATCAGACATTAACTGGCAGTGATAGGACAAAATTTTAAAGCTGCTGGTATTGAGTTATGACTAACTGGGTCTAGTCTGAGTCAGAGTCTGTAAACACTTGTAACTATGGTCACACTTTGTAAGTAGTCTGCATGTAATCGCATTCATGAACACTATTACAATAGTATGAGGGCAAGGCTCTTTATTGATCAGACAATATGTCCGGACACTGTAATAACATTCGGTCATTAGCAACAGTTGCTCGGCAAATGTCCGATGACCGGCCGTTATAATCCACACTGACAGTCAATTCAACTTGATTGTGACAAATATTGATCTTATGTACAGCCACTGATGTAGGGATCTATGGTCTGTTAGCAAGTCAATCGTGTTACCATTCCATGCTAGTTCCTTGTTGGTTTACATTGTGGACCAGTAGCAGATTTCTTTATCCCTACATCCCTCGTTAGAAATCTTTTTATTTTCTTGTTTGTGTCCTTTTTGCATGAGTTTCAAACTTTTTGGTGCAGTTCGAATTCGGCAAGATCATGTATTCCTGTGTTTACACCATTAGCTGTTGTTGATAATTTTTTGTGACCTTTTTAACTTGTAGCTCAACATTTATAGTACTGAAACTAGCTCATGCATTCTGCAAAGCATTCGAGCCCCGTCCACTCTAGTTTACAAAATTCTGTACGGCTGTGATACTATCTGGCGAGCTGCAGAACGGTGATACTACATGAGCTTACTCTGTGAGTTGTACTTCGAAGACTCCAGACGTCAATATGCGCTCTCCATACGATGATACTCTACTTCTAGAATTCGTGTGGTTGGTAGGGTTCCCACTGAAAAAATTAGACAGTCACAGATTCAGTGGGCTTGCGTCTCGGTGTGTAGAGTGGTTTGACCCGAACATGGAACGGACAAACAGAGAAGCGCCAAGTCTTTTTGCAGGAAAAAATAAAAACACTTGAAATAACTTGGCGGCACTAGCCAATCGTAAGTAAATACTTTTTGTTCAAACTACATTCAGCACAAAAGCTTAGTTTTGTGGTAAGGATACACATGAACACGCTGTCAAGATTACAAAGATCTCCGATGTCGCAGCGATCTTTTTGCATTGTTTCCAGGCCATACATTGAAAGAAGGCGGGGCTCTGAGACGATGACGAAAATAGACTTAGGACTCCAGCGCTTTTGTACTGTAGCAACCCTCATGCAGATTTGACTTAGTTAGGTATCAATGCATCTGCACAGCAAGTTTCATGAAATTCATACATTTCCTTCCATCTGGCTCAGAAAACCAAAAATAAAACAGAAATATTTTGAGCCAGATGAAAGGAAATGTATGAACTTCATGAAACTTGCTGTGCAGATGCATTGATACCTAACTAAGTCAAATCTGCATGAGGGTTGCTACAGCACAATGTACAAAAGCGCTGGAGTCCTAAGTCTATTTTCGTCATCGTCTCAGAGCCCGCCTTCTTTCAATGTATGGCCTGGAAACAACGCAAAAAGATCCCAGCGACGTCGGAGATCTTGGTAATCTTGACAGAGTGATCATGTGCATCCTTACCAACAAAACTAAGCTTTAGTGCTGAATGTAGTTTGAACAAAAAGTATTTACTTACGATTGGCTAGCGCCGCCAAGTTATTTCAAGTGTTTTTATTTTTTCTTGCAAAAAGGAAGGACTTGGCGCTTCTCTGTTTGTCCGTTCCATGTTCGAGTCAAACCACTCTACACACCGAGACGCAAGCCCGCTGAATCTGTGACTGTCTAATTTTTCAGTGGGAACCCTATGGTTGGTCACGTGTGTATTGCGTAATCACAATATGGCGTCTAACACTTATTAGCTGACAACTGTTCATGATCCTGAACTTGTCAGATTTATATCGACGTTTCGCTAAAAACTAAGTTCAAAGGCACCTGCCAGAAGACTGTTCTGGGTGTTTTGGTCTCGGCACTGCTCGTGTAAAGGCGCTAGGCGCGCTGAAGAAAGAAGAAGAAGAAGAAAGAAGAAGACGAAGATGACGAAACTCGATTTTCACCGTTTCCAGGTTCGTCACTTTTCTGACAATTTTGAGCAATCTCCTTACTACTGTAAGATGGGGCAACGCCAGAGAGCAGATCTAAGTGTCTTTTGACGTATAAAATTAATCACAAGGTGAACTATCAGCGTTTGAACACTAATACATTGTATGTAGCCGCCATCTTGTTTTCTCGTTCATCCCTACATAGGGAGTCACTACTGTGCCTCCCTAATAAGGGCTCAATATCCCAACTCAGCCTGAATATAATATTTTAACACATACTATCATACCATCATGCGAGGAAGGTTAGGAGCTGATCGCAATGTATCCCACAATGACTTGCACTGGTCAACCAGTGTCTTGTATCCTGCATTTTGTGGTAGACGATAAATGAGGGCTCCAAATCCACTACCGACAGTCCTCAAATTAGACAACCTGTCTCTAGTGTAGGCATCCTCACCACCAGCTGCTGTAGCCAGAGAGATGTTGACAAAGTTTTGCAGATCATTCACATCTGAAAAATGAGTGAGTAAAATGATAAAACTAAAATAGGTCAAGTATAAGCAAGTACATGTATGAGTGTACTGACCTTTGGTTTCTTTACGGATCCACATCACTATACTTCGTGAATCAGCATATGCTTTCAGACATTCTCTCTTGTTTGGATCATTAGCATAATCTTCTAGAAACTTTGCAGCGGTGACCACACTCTCATCAATAGCTTTAAGTGTCTGGTCCTTCATTGAACTAGAAGCCTTTAAATAAACACAAATGAACATTTTGAATAAATGTATTAATGTGTGTCTCACTTGTGAAGCCACTCGTTCCACTAATCCAAAATCCCCCGTCAGTTTCAGAGCATCTCTGATCTTCAAGAAAGCATTAGCAGCTTCAGCAAAATTGCACAGCCTCCAAAACTGCTCCATCCGATCAACTACTCCTTTCATCCATTTAAATTCCTTGACATTTCGATCATTTACACATAACTCTACACCCTTATACAACTGTTTGATGTTGCTTGTAATATCTGTAACAGATCGTCCTTTAAATAGACGGTCCACTTCTTGAAGAGAGAGAGAAAAGTTTTTGAGCTTTTCCAGTAGCATTACACACTGATTGAATACAGGTGTCCACAACTCGTCATCAATATCACTAAGTGCAAGGTCAGCTGATCGATCTTGGACTACGGTTACGACTCTACGGTACCAAAAATCAGAAAATATCTTGCTTTTGTATTCTTGAGTCATTATCCAGAAGCTTTTCATGAATGATTCCAGAGGAGCAGCAGTTGGAAAGCACAGTACAACACACCGTTTATCAACATTGGTGCACAATTTGTTGACATTGCATCTGCTAAAATCAGTTCGAAGTACTTCAAAAAGTTGACCTTTTCCTGTATCAAGACAACCATCAACATAAGCATTAACGTAAAATTTCGTTTATATAACATTCTTGCCAGTTTGGGTGTCTAGAAAACCAGAACGTCGGATCGGCCATAGTGAAATAATTAGTAACAGCAGTAAAATTATGCTATCGTCATTGTGTACGTGAAGTAAGAAACTTGGTGCATGCGCATTGTAGAGAATGGCATAGTTTAACTAGCATGGCCAGTTTAGTTGTAATGGCACGTGCACAACCAAGCTGGCCATGGTAGTTAAACTATGCCAACAGTGTGCTTTGCTCCCCAGTACAAGGCCAAGTACCCGTTTTATGGATAGGTGGGTTGGAGTACTTGTGATTTTTTTTGTTTATTGTTTTTCTTTCCTCCTGCTCTGGGATTCAAACCAGTGTCCTCCGAGTTATAAACCCAATCTACCAGTTGAACCACCAGGGCACCCACCGACTCCAGTCATTGTATACTAGAGCTACGAATGTAGCATTTTTCATTTCTGTAAGTTACTATGTGACACAGGGTAGCTGTTATGGTCAGTAATAGTAAGCAGTAGTTGTAGCAGCACGTTATAGTGGTGGTTAAATGGCACACAGCAGCAGTTATATGGTGACTGTGTGCATATAGCCAAGCTGTATGGTGGTCGAGAAGGACACTTTTTCGTTTTGTGTCTCGGGCATCGCATTCGGATTCGCCTTTTGGATTCGCGCGTTCCTACTATCGCATTTGGATTCGCTTGTTCCCCCAATCGCATTAGGATTCGCCTTTTGGATTCGCGCGTTTCTACTATCGCATTCGGATTCACTTGTTGGATGAAAATAACAAGTATTAAAAAACATTTTTCATAGAGATGTAGGGTTGGTGAAGAACTAAGAAAAATGTATGGGTACAAGCCTGGTACAAGAATTAAAACGTAACAAAAGTAAAGGAACAAGAAAGCACGAGCCACACCTACAAGCCACACCTATTTGAGCCACACCCACACTGTAAAGCACCCTACATCGGTGGCATTAACCATGATCCATTGTATCAGGATTTTTTTGTGGAATATGCATCAATGAGCTTTGTTGAGATAATACACAAGTCATTACATGCATTGTAGCTTCCTATTTCTAGCGAAAAAAAATAAATTTTGTAGAAAAAAGATAGCAGGCCATAAAATTACATTGAGCTGTAGTACAACAATTATTTTGAAGATGTTAGTACCAATGCAACTGGACAAAGATTTTATAAATGCAGCAGCTACATTGTCATAGCTAGCTAGGTCAGACTGTAATCTGTCACAGGTCAGTATTATCTCTTAGTAATCAGGCAGTAATTAATAATCATAATAATTATTAAGACCAATTAAAAACTTTGACACAAATACATCCCGGGCTAAACCTTCGATAATGCCACCGATGTAGGGTGCTTTACAGTGTGGGTGTGGCTCAAATAGGTGTGGCTCAAATAGGTGTGGCTTGTAGGTGTGGCTCGTGCTGCGCTTTCTTAACTTGTTTCTTTATGTTTTAATTCTTGTACCAGGCTTGTACCCATACATTTTTCACAGTTCTTCACCAACCCTACATCTCTATGAAAAATGTTTTTTAATACTTGTTATATTCATCCAACAAGCGAATCCGAATGCGATAGTAACAAGAGTATATAATCTAACAAGAGTATCGAACGCCAATTGCCACTGTAGAAACACTCTCGGGAAAGTAACGTGACAGGCACGTGCGATTTATTACGCATTGTGACGCAAGCGTGTAGTACCAATTGGCGGTGACGTAACGAAGAGCAGGCCTATGCATGCAGCGAGCTAGCGGCTGCGATTTAGCGAGACAATGGCGAAAAGAAGAGCTGCTCAAGACGATCTACTGTCGGCGAAACGAATACCAACTCAATCATCGAGCGCAGACGCTAGTCGTATTTCGGTCAGTAGTCTAGCACTCGCAGGACAGGCTAAGTACAATTCGGCCCTGCAGTTTGATGTCGGCTGCACCGTTACAAAGGGTGCTCACGTAATTGTTGGCTGCAAGGTTTGTCACTGGCATCCTCCAGCAGGCTCCATCTCACGCACGAGAGTAGTTGTCCATGAAGACAGAAGTTTTTTCTTTCAAATACTACTAAGGACCAAAAACAAGTGGAAAACTGCAGTCTGTTGATGAATTTCTGGGTCTGTGTGAAATGATGGCAAATTCAAAAGGTGAATTCAAGTTTTGTCCGGGAATAGATCCTACTGTATATCAGTCGACGTATTTTTCAAAGATTCGATATGATCTCAAACAAGTACGTCGTGTGGAACATCCCTTTGAAAGAATCGATTCTTGTGGTTGCCTGCTTTATCACAAGCTGCCCAAGAATTCAAGTATCGTGGAAAGAGAGTTAGATTGTGTGCAGTGCAGTTCTTGCAAGCGTCTAGTCAGTGACCTAAATCAGCGACTGAAGTCTGCGGTCTCTTCCTCGGATAAAGTCAAGCGCCAACAACCATCGTCACACTGTCCATTGAAGTACATGTCTCCCACTAGTCAACAGAAGAGAAAGGAGAACACTCAGCGTGAACGTGCCAAAGATCGCACTCAACTGCAAAAGTACTCACATACTGAGTTGACGTTGGACGATGAGCAGCACGACGAGCTTATAAAGCTGATGGAAGCCATTGACCAAAATGGAGAGGATGAGGTTGAAAGCATTTTGAAGGAGGCTGATAGGTGTGTCAACATGCAAGCTATAATTATGATTACTCTGATCAATATAATTATTATAGCAGTGGAGCATGTGCTGTTCGTGAGATTTGGGAGATGGATAAGATGAAGATGAGAGATGATTTTGTTCAAGATCAACAGGATAATTGTAATTTTCTCTGTGACAGTGTATTATACATGCACATGATTCGTTATATTTACAGGTGTGGGCAAACGGACAAATAGATGGAGTGCAGTTACCATTAGACTAGCACTTGCTGTCTATTGTCGTAGTCCATCAGCTTACGGTGCCCTCAAGAACTTTGGCATACTTCAGTTGCCATCACGTTCTACTCTACAGGCGTACACAGGAGCCTTTCTTGAAGATTGCGGTATGTAAACTATAATTCTATAATTATAGCATGTATTATGCGTACATTCTATTATACAGGAAGTAGCCATGAACGCATGGCAAAGGAAGCAGAGAGGTTTGAATTGTTTAAACAAAAGTGTGCTGCAGATAACAAGATGGAACCGAAGGGATGTGGTGTACTGATTTTTGATGAGGTGAAAGTGATATCAAGGCTGATGTGGAATTCAAGAAGTCAAAAAGTAATCGGTTTGGCTATGAGCCCAAAAGAGATGTCATCACTGCATGATGCTTACAAGCTAGTAGATGAAAAAACTGCTAGTGAACAGACAAGCTACATTCTTCAATTTCTATGGAGAGATCTCACTAGCTCATTTGATGTTGTGGGTCCATATTTTACCAGCAGTGGCACACTGGAGTCTAAGTTCATTCTTTCTTGCATGTTTCAGACTCTCAGACTCTTCTATCTCTACTCATTTCATACCTCTGCGTTAGTCTGCGATGGGGCAAGTGCTAACATTTCTGCACTCAAGTCCACATGTGAAACATCTGGAGCATATGGTATCGACTGTGTGGAAGGAGGATCTGCTGACCGTCACAGAGTAGAACCCTACTTTCCTAACCCATTCGAACCTGGCAAGAAGATTTTCTGGGTGATATGCCCTAGTCATCAAGTGAGCCAGAACACGATTCTTATTAATGTTTATACATGCATGCATTGATTATATACTTCCAGCTGAAAAACATGATCAATGCCCTACATTCTTCCCGTGATAACGGAACCAAGTTATTTCAGCAACATGGCATTGTCTTTGGATGGAAGGACATCTACAAAATGTGGACAAGAGAGTGTGATAAAAGGAAAAGTGGACATGCCAGGATGGTGCCGAAACTTAGAGAAAGCCACATAGTTCGAGATTCATGGACAAAATTGAATGTGGCACCTGCTAAGATCATGCAGGTATAGTTATATGCGCATACCTGTAAATTTTTTTTTTACTGTATTCATATCAGCAAGAGGAGGTATTGTCTGAGTTATATATGTACTGCAATCAAACTCCTCCACCTGAAGATAGTGCCAGTGCTAAACTGACATTAAAATTTCTTGAGGCATGCAACAAAATATTTGAGCGAGGGCTTTTAAGTCACGATAAGGTGACATCTCCTGACAGTCATGTTGTTACAAACATCACAGAGGGGTTCAAGTTTTTCTCTACATGGTTGGATGGAATCTATGCTGAAGGTTTAATCTTAAACAATTGTAATGCTAAAAATAAAGGTGATTGTCTGCACACAGATTCTTCATTTTGTGCAACTGAAAACTGTCAAAAGAAATTTCTTTCATGGCAAAGTAAGAAATGTATAATTATTAGGAGCAATGCATCTGTAATTGACTTTTCATAATAATTTCATTATTAATTTCAGCATGGGACAATCTGAGAATTGATGTGTACGGGTTCACTGAATTGACAAAATACTTCCTGGAATGCTACCCAGGATATTTTCTGTCACCTTTGCGAGTATCAGGAAGTGCGGTGGAGTCGCTGTTTGGGCAATACAAGCACATGTCAGGCAGCAAGCTTGATGCCGTTAACTATGCTACTTGCAGATCTAAGTATCTATCTAAACAGGCAGTGCACCACAGTGGCCTATTCTACAGAGATCAAGAGTTGTCTATTCCCATAGCACCATTAGAAAAAAAAAAGTATAACAGAAGCAAGACAAGTAATCATGACCAAGTATTATCTGAATAGAGTTTCACTGTGATTTTGAGCTTGTATGGTATGTTAACAACTTGTCTCTCAGATTCTGTCCTGACAAAGTATGTTTTCCATCTTCTTTTTTAGCAGCTAGCTGGCGATAGACATCAAGGAACTCTTGTATCCTGGTGTTGCATAGTTTACGAGTAAATTCTAAATAGATTTTCTGTACTACTTCTGTGTTTCGTGAATATAATTCTGTAAGTAAGGTGATAAATTCCTTCTCAAGATCCTTATTTTGGCGTAAATGTGCAGTCACTACTCCCACAAGTGATGAACCGTGTTCCTGTAGCGACTTCTCATTTGTATGTTCTAGGACACATTGATCTACGTGCTCAATAAATGGAATATATCGAACAGCCGGAAAGTACATGTAGCCCATGTCTCTGTACTGCAGATATTCGGGTACATGATCTTTATCTGTGCAGTTAATGGCCTTCAAAATAGAGATCTCCTCTTTTAGCACCGCCCTGTCTGATTCAGGCATATCAGGCTTAAGTTTATTATATCTTTGATGTAACATTGATGATAATGCTGCACCACCAAACCTGTAGTAAACTCCTTTTTCCTGTTCTGGCAGCAGGATAGGATCAGATGTTTTGGCTTTTTCCTTCTGGTGTTGGTTGATTTTAGACATTAGGTAGTCGAACACTGCTGAGCACACAGCTACCATTATTGGATTCGAGACAGCTCTATCGGCTTCACATTTTGCACAATAACTGAGCCATTGCTGGTGAATTTCTAGCAGCTCTTTTTGAAGGCACTGATCCTGTAACAGTGAACTGCATTGTTTGTGCCACTCCACCTGAAATCTACTGTACTTGTCCTTCCCTGTCTGGCACAACTGGTATATCCTGACAAACAAAAGAACGAGTTGTTTCACTAAACCCATAAACAATTGATCACTTTTCAACAACTCCCACAAGTCTCCTCTGTCCTTAAAAATGCGCATATGATGTTCACTAGAGACAGCGCTCACAACGGCTTGTGCAACACCAGTCTCCTGTAGACCCGACAACATCTTCAATATTTCTTCTCTCTCGCCTTTCTTCAGTAGCATACTTTTCCTCTTCTTCTTTTTGATCTCTACATTAGCCACTTCGTCAGGATTTACATCCACTTCCGCTCCTACGTCTTCTAAAAAGATATCTTCCGATGCATCCATGATCGATATCGTCGTGCACAGCTGCAGTGCATGCATGAGCCTGCAAGCGCGTGACGTGGACGATCAGGCTACGCCTACATATCTGCGTCACTGGATCACGTTTTTGTCACGTTACTTTCCCGAGAGTGTTTCTACAGTGGCAATTGGCGTTCGATACTCTTGTTAGATTATATACTCTTGATAGTAAGAACGCGCGAATCCAAAAGGGCGAATCCGAATGCGATAGTAAGAACGCGCGAATCCAAAAGGGCGAATCCGAATGCGATAGTAAGAACGCGCGAATCCAAAAGGGCGAATCCGATGCGATAGTAAGAACGCGCGAATCCAAAAGGGCGAATCCGAATGCGATAGTAAGAACGCGCGAATCCAAAAGGGCGAATCAGAATGCGATAGTAAGAACGCGCGAATCCAAAAGGGCGAATCCGAATGCGATAGTAAGAACGAGTGAATCCAAAAGGCGAATCAAAATGCGATACCCGAAACACAAAACGAAAAAGTGTCCTTCTCGGCCACCATAAGCTGGCCTAGTTGAACTATGCCATTCTAGTTGAACTATGCCATTCTCTACAATGCGTGCATACTAAGTTTCTTAGTTTACGTACACATGTATAATTTTACTGCTGTTACTAAATTTTTGATCAATCCGAGTTTTTCAGACACCCCGCAATTTTTGTGGGTGCTCCTAAAGTGCAATTTTTGTATTATCGGAGAAACAAATTTTACCACAAAAGATTGTACAAGGCAAAAATTTCTATGTTAAAGGCACAACTAAACTGCTACGAACTTGCAGTAGTTTCAACAGATAGTTTTTACCTTGTAATTTCATAGATTGAAGGTAGGAAAGCACATGGTTCAACTGTTTTCGATACTCTTCAAACTGCTCATATTCTTTCAATCTCTGCTTCAAGCTATTGATAACAGCATCAGCTGAGGGCATCCCAGGTTGAGGTTTCCCATCCACAATTGCTGCTAAACACAGTTTGTGCATCTGAGCCCTCTTACTGTACAGTAATCTCAAGTTATGCATACAGATGTCCCCGCTACAAATCTCATTGCAAACTGCTTGAAGAATACTGATAGCACATGCGCAAATGAGCTGCCATTCTCTTCCATCGTCTTTCTTAGTGATGTTGGATTGTCGAGCTGTAATGAAGAGTACAAGTATGAGACCAATGAATCAATGTACGAAATGCAAAACAAAGACTCAAACACTTAACGTGATGCTTAGATGTATCATTGCAAAATTATAAAGCTTATAAAGCAGGCTACTGACAGGTATAGTAATCAAAATCTACACTGAATTTCTAGAGTACAGACCATATATTGATACATAAGATGGCCACAGGCCCCACTCCAGTAGATCATTGAGTGGTAGAGTTAATTCATCCTTGAACTTTGGATACTTTCTTGTCAAAGTTTCTCCAAGCAAATTTACAACTCGAGCTGATTGATGATATATAAACTTGTCAAAGTCATAACCTGTACTACCCTCTGTGTTGTCCTGTGTATACAATGTAAGAGCAAGAGTTTATTGGACATAATGTATACTATAAAATTAATCCTGAATAAAGCATCTATTTCCAAAGCAAGGTTATAGGACAGCGTACATTTAAGTCCATTCTCATTTCAATAATAAGCGTTTATTTTACACAAGTAAGGATGCCAAGGCATCTATTCAAGAAGGGCTTCTATTTAAGAATTTACAGTATAATAACATGTACATGCTCACTCTTGTAAACACAAGTTCATCCAGAGCAGTAGTGGCTTCAGTCATGAGAATGTCAATGATAACAGCAGGAGTGTTAGGACGACTCTCCAGCTCAAGAAACCGATCAACACGAGCTTCACAGGTCAACAATTTTACTCTATCTGTGATAGTGGTCTTGACCACTGTATACCAATCCTGTTCCACTGAGGCTGGAGACTTCAACTCTAAAATACGCTGCCATATCTGCATGCAAAATTTAACCATAGTTGATGTTATGAGTAAGTTAGTACAAAAGAAACTTCATGCAAGATTTCACATGCGTACCATGCACAGAACGAAAACGTGCAAGAGCACATTGAGCAAGTAAACAAGTGAAAGCGGTATAAAAAAATAGCTGTACTGCTAAAAAAAATAGCACCTCTTGAAGTTATCAGATCAGAAATCAAAAAAAGAATTGCTTGCTATCGGCTAGCAAAACTCTAGGATGGTAAGTATGCGTTTTAGATTAGACATAACCATCTCCGAGTAATGGAAAATAACTAGATTTTAAAAGCCACAAAACAGCTCAGCGATCAAAAACGGTATTGAATTTTGCAAAACGAATACTTATGATCTTAGAGAATGTTGTAATGAACATGCAGCATGTACACACTTTTGAGTGTGAAACAGTTTTCTAGACTTACACAACAGTTTAGTCGACATATAAACTATCCAGATCAAATTTCTTGTTTGTAGGGTAGACAATTCTCGTATTCTTGGCTGCAGGACTTGTTGAAATAACGTGTAAAGCACAGTAACCTTGTATGTGCGCGACAGTACCCGTGCACAGTATGCGCATTGCAAGGATCATGCTACGTATGTATATGTGCGTCGTCAATAAACACGCTTGTTTACGTCTCACTGCTCGAAATTCGCCACAAAAACACACTTTGCTGCCTGTTTACTGAAATATATACTCCTGTGAAGACCTTTACAGGAGTATGGCCTTCTAAGAGCACTATACGTCATTGTGGATGTATTGCCAAACCTCCTGTCCTGAAATCACGTGTACGCAGTACTGATAATGTCGAGAAGAACGAGAAAGACATTGTTAAAGGCTCTTGAGGCCTTGGAATCTGAATAAATCGTCAAGTAAGTAGAGTGCCATAGTTTTTTCTTGGGGCCTTGATAATCATTTTTATAGGGAAACTAAACAGCAAGCTCGAAAGAGAAGTGTATGCGTGAACATTACTCGGCAACTAAAGCTGATATCGAAAAGGATCCGTCGGTCCCTAGACAAGAAAATTAAAAAGATTTCTATCGAAATCAAAAGGATGTAGGGTTGTGAAATCTACCACTGGTCCACAATGTAAACTAACAAGGAACAAGCATGGAATGGTAACACGATTGACTTGCTAACAGACCATAGATCCCTACATCAGTGGCTGCTGTGGTTGGTTATAGCTAGTTCAGCTAGTTGCTGTTGACTGACACCTAACGTGCATTCAGCTTGTGACAAAATATTGATCTTATGTACAGCCACTGATGTAGGGATCTATGGTCTGTTAGCAAGTCAATCGTGTTACCATTCCATGCTTGTTCCTTGTTAGTTTACATTGTGGACCAGTGGTAGATTTCACAACCCTACATCCTTTTGATTTCGATAGAAATCTTTTTAATTTTCTTGTTTGTGTCCTTTTTTTCTTTTTCAGCGAAGTGCAGTTCAATATCATGCACGTACTGAGCTGTCTTTGTTTCCACCATTGGTTTAGTTTTCCTGTTGTTGGTGGCTTTTCTTTGTTATTAAGAATTTTAAACTTGTAGCTAATAATAATTGTTATGCTGTACATATCAGCTCGCCTACACATGCATGCAGTGGATACGAGCACCGCCCACAATTGTTTGTAGACATGTACGGCGGTTGTAATTATCTGGCAAGCGCAGAATGGTGATCCTATACGAGCTTACCGTTCTTCGAAGACTGTATGTGTTCTCCGTGATCCGTAAGGCGCGCGGCGATACTCAAGCTAGTGCTTGGTCACGTGCGCTAACCACTGCTTGGTCACGTGCGTATTGCGCAATAACATCAATGGCGTCTAGCACTTAGCTGACAATGGATCACGATCGAGAAATCGCGGAATTTTATATCGACGTTTCGCTAAAAACTAAGTTCAAAAGGCACCTGCCAGGAGAATTTCACGACTGTTCGTGGGTGTTTTGGTCTCGGCATTGCTCGCGTAAAGGCGCTAGGCGCGCTGAAGAAAGAAAGAAAGAAAGAAAGAAGAAAACGAAGATGACGAAACACGATTTTCACCGTTTCCAGGTTCGTCACTTTAGTAACAACTTCGAGCAATCTCCTTGCTACTGTAGGATGGGGCAACGCCAGAGAGCAGATTTAAGTGTCTTTTGACGTATACAATTCATGACCAGGCGAAATATCAGCGTTTGAACGCTAATACATTGTATGTAGCCGCCATCTTGTTTTCTCGTTCAACCCTACATATAGGGAGACACTACCGTGTCTCCCTAATAACTAAGCTGTCTAGCTGCATGCCAAGTCTAGTCGTGCTACAGAGTTTTCACAACGAGATTTCCGATTTCTTAGTCGACGAAGCTGCTCGTTGCTTCGTGCACTTCGTAACGCACTATGGTAATGCATCTAGCCATCGTTTTTGCAAACGACAAAGTCCAGTCTTTGCTCTGACTGGATATGCAATGCTTTGTTCAGCCAAACCAACATGTGCAATGCTACGAGTGTTTTTTCAGGAAACCATTTCTGCTTGCTCGTAAGTGGGCATGGTGCATCCCTAGCCTCGGTCCGAGGCTCTTTCTTTGGAAAAGAGCCTGGTACAGACTGTACTCAAATCAGCCCACTTTTCTTGGGTGATTGGATATTCTTGTTACACATCCGTAACATGCTAGTCCTTTTTTGACGCGATCATAGATGTTCAGCAAGCATTGCATTTTTTAATGCTAGCGCTTTTTCACACTCACAAACGTCAAGGAATGCGTGTAAGAGCTTTATGAGAAGTATTTTGCAAGAATGAAATCTCGTGACGTTATGTCTTCCGCCCCTTAATCATCTCGCCCACTTTATCACATTTGTATATGCGCGCGTGCGTAGACATGCAGTCTGTACCAGGCTCTTTTTTTAAGGGTATGAGGTGTATCTCGTAACTTTAACAAAATAGATTGTGTGTAAGATAACGACATAGATTGCATAATTTTATTTGTTCTATACTGCAAGCCTGCATGTGGGACTTTTAATAATCACTCACCTTCAATTCTAATTCGGGTGGATATCGCACACCAAATCTTGAACCCATCCCACGTCGCATCCAATTACTCAAAAGTAGATGAATTTTCTTTAATGCATGGTCCTTCATTTCTCCACCTTGGTTGAAATCTTCGGAAGCATTCTGTGAAAATTTTACTAATTCGGCTATGAAGTACAGCATCAGAGCTATTGAAGATTTTATCGATTTCTGCTCTCTCTCAGAAATTCCTGACACCTTTTGTGTCACAGCATCAATAACAAGATGTGCTGCTTCCAGACAATGTTCTAGCTCTTCCACCCTGCATGATACAGAAACAGTTAATACTGGTTATTGTATATCCAGACTTTGTACTACAATGCGTGGTTGTGATCAAAGGCGTCAACAGTCATCTAGAATCTCAGACACCTCACCTTGGGAAGTTAGAAGACGCTACTAACTACCCTTGTTAGGCTAAAAATAAACCCAAGAGATGTTTAAAGTCTCGACAAATGTTTGTTTTTTTCCAGGCAAAAAAACAAACATTTGTCAACGTTTGTCGACGAGGTTAATCTCTGACAAAATCTAGTTTGCAGTAAACTACTGACTATATACACATGGTATGCATAGCATTACTGCTTACTCAAACGACTCCACTTCATTTACTCTCCGCAGAAGAACACTTAATGGTCTGCATATTACATCATCAACCTGCACATCACATAATTCTTAATTTATGAAGTGTATTGTACATAACTATACTAGGTTTTGCGACAGAGGCATGATGAAATATTCACGGCGAATATCATGAGAAACCCGCGCTATGACAAGGTGACCACCCACTGTTGGACAGGGTCAACGGATGAATTCCACAATAGTATGCGAAGCTGACAGTAGATATGTATACTCCCGCAAAATTCATTCGTGGACCCTGTCCAACAGTGGGCGGTCATTGTCATAGCGCGTTTTTCTCATTATATTCAGCGTGAACATTCCATCACGCCTCTGTCACGAAACCAAGTATTCTACTAACCTCATTACTATCTCCAATTTTAATATATTCCATTTTAAGATGCACAAGAGCTATGGCATAGGGTAAGTGAATTATGTCACAAAGATATGCAATATCTCCTTTAGGACAGATGAAGGCAACATCAAACAGCAACAAGTTGTCAAGAGAAATCAGAGCTTTTAAATCTTGGAAAAAATGCTTATTCATGAACCTATATCAAAATTACAAAATTGATCAAATATTACATTATCATAATGTATACTGTATTATATCCCGTTGCATGGGTATATCAAAGGTGTCGTCCGCGGTATGAAATGCACTAAAGTGCCATGTGATTATGTCATAAGGACTATACTCAAATGAAGTGTAGTACACAAAAGCATATTCAACGAATATCTTACGAGTGAAAGAAACGTTCTCCTAGCTTTGCAAACCACACCATAGTTTAACAAGCCCGTGGGAGTCTCCGTGGCAACACGTAGAATCACTCGCACCATGATAGAGTGATCGAAGCGCTAGACACACACATAACGTTGATAAGTATAGTTTCTTTTCCTGTTTTCCATTCTTTGAGGTCGCTGTCTCTACACTTCACAGCAGATCCTACCGTGACCTCAACCTCAGCTACCTCGTGGCCATGCGGTTTCACTGACGTCAGTTTGCAACGGTGCAGTCACCGGAAGCAACGGTATATAAATCAGTTATATCACCCCATATACTCGGGAATTATCTGTTTTAGAGTCACTCGCACTCGGGCGCAAAGTTCGTGACTCTAAAACGGATAATTCCCGAGTATATGGGGTGATATAACTAATACATAATGCACTCGCAAACACACCCTTTCTTATGCTCCATTCTGTATCGCACTGGCTGAAGATTTATAGCAGGATGTGACCACGTAATGGTAGTAGGTCGTAGTAAAATTCTTTCATGAGGGCCGCAGTCACCTCGTACGAGGTGCAATAGAGGAAGTGCCTTTAGAAGATGAATTGTGTGATCACTTTTGCCTCTGATAATAATCCGATTAATGACAACTGACAGTGCGTTCATCACCAGAGGTCTATAAAGGAAAAGCATGTAGGTTATTGAATAATTCATAGGCTGAAGTATATGAACATTATATGAAAACAATTATCCGCAAGTGATCTCATTCATGGATGATCAACCTACTGTGATTCTTTTTCTTTCATGAGACTTCCAAGAATTTGAAATGTGCCTTCATCTGGTTGCAGCGCCATCATTCTAAGCAAAGCAACACTAGCACTATCAGCAATGTTGTCCCCACACACACGATAAACATAGCAAATCACAACAACAGCTGTGACAAGTTTAGAAGTGGGGTTAAGACTAGACAGATCCAACTGTTGGATTAGGTTCTGTAGCCAATCTCTGATGATCTGCATTATGGACAGTCATGAATCTAGTACAATGGCAAAACAACTTACATTCTTTAGTGTTAAAACTTCCCAATCTGATATAATCCACGTTGTGCCGTAGTGTTGGTGATAACAGCAGTTGTAGAGATCCCTAAACTGTTCAACAGCACTATGAACATCACAATTATTAGCCTGAAACGTTCCCTCGAGAAGTCCTTTTTTATAAGGCTCAAGATGTATTCGTAAGCATTGTGCTCTCATCTTGTCGCTAGGTGGAACACTAAACCATGGATGATCTGTCCCTGATCCTGTCAAATACGCAACTCCCCTGTTCAAATATGAAGTAATCCCTTTAGATTTATCTTTGTATTCGGGATATATCATGGTGTCAAACTGCCTGATATGAACTGTACATGTGAAAATGATCAATTAATATGCATTACCATGCAATTGGCAGAAAACTGACCTCCTGGAATGCACTTGTTTCTAGGTACTTTTAGAGCTCTGTTAGTGAGCCCACTAACATTAGGAGCTCCATGCAGGTACTCATAAGGATGTCCAACCTCTTCCATCCGACGTGAAAATACAACATATTTGTAGAAAACACCCTTTTCAGCAGCAAACAGGTCTACTAGAATTGGAACAACAAATGTCACCACAGCTAGCTTATCTCCCGTATACCTAAAAAATAATGATAATCATTCATTTATGCATGGTTTGGTGAGAAGCCATAAAGCAGTCAGTTGTGTGTTTGTCTGCAAGAGGGGTAACACCTTAATTGACGATCTTATAGATTTGTGAATTGTGTCATGATTGGTGTTGCATGCTGACTGTACAATTCACTAACTACATTGGTGTAGGTTCGATCTGTACACAACAGAATAAAGATGCGAGTTCGCTAAAAATAGGTTATACTATAAAACAGAGGGCAATATACAGGATCAAGGGTTCATTAAGTAAGAGTATGCAACCATCAATATACACCATTGGACGGTCACAAGTTTACCTATACACAGCGACAGGAGCGCATAAAAGGAAGGAGCGTTCAACTCCAATGCACGCAATGGAAATATCCAAACGTAAACTCCGCCACGCGCTGCGTGCGGCTTATTGTCTTCCTGATTTTCAAGCTGTTTGCTGCGAGCTATGGGCCGTCTTTTAGGCAGAAAAGGTAAGGCAGACAGATTTGCTGGCAATCTGAACACCACGCACGTCAAAAGCCACCGACCGGTGAACGGCTGCTTGCCAAAAACTTCCTAATAATATTATGGAAGTTTTTTGGACACGCACGGCGCCGCACTTTACGTTTGGATAAATTGCAGCTAAACGCTCCTTCCTTTTATGCGCTCCTGACAGCGATGATTATCATTACTGCTGTTGTAAATATCATTAATACATCATCTTTCACCAATCAGATTGCTCTATTCGAGGCATTAATGTAGGTTATTGACCACGGCGTAGCGTCATCTATAACAACACACAAAGACGCAGACATCTATTTGTATTATTCTCCTTTTTGGATGAACTATATAATAAGCCATTTATTGCCCTACACAACTCGGGCATTAACCGACATTAATGACCTCGGGAATGTCGGTTGCCCTCGTACAGTCGGGCTGCGCCCTCGACCATTACTTGGGCAACCGACTTTGCCGTGGTCATTAATGTCGGTTAATGCCCTCGCGTGAGGCCAATAACTAATACTTACACAGCATTGAATATCATTAGCATTGTAGCCCTAATGCTTCTGCTGTATAAACTTGTGACATACAACGTTGTCCAACGGGGTATATTCAGGGGGGTACGACAAGCTAATTTATTCTGACGTAATGCTGACGTAGGTTCACGTAGGCAATCATTTAGTAAACCAGAATACATTGCGTCTTTCGTGGTCTGCTATGCCTTTAGAGGACAATTTGACCGGTAGGTATGTTGCTAAATAGATTCTAAATAGATTCTACTGGCCAAGACCTTTCGTTTAAGCTACCGTACCCCACCCGTACCTTTTTTAGTTTTTGCAGTACAGAGAGATGAAGATAGAGAATTGGTTGGCAAAATTATTCACCCAAGAAAGCACCAACGTGATCAAAACAGCATTGCTATCATTCTAGAGCATCATTCGGTTAATAATGTAAACAAATTTCGGCTGTGGCGCACAAACTCTGGCTGCAATACGCACAAATGTTGTCCAATCACTGTAACAGCAGAAAACGTGTTTCAGCTATTTTCAGTAGATTGTTCTGGAATATTACTTGTCTTGACCTGGAGTGTAAACAATGCACATTTGAGCTCGATATCATGTACTATAGCGCGATGGCGAACTGCTTTAACTATCCTGCATACATTCCAAAGCCTTACATTCCTACATTCCTTATTGTAGTGGGCGTGTCGTATGTCAGCAATACGTAATATTAAATTAGCTTGTCGTACCCCCCCCTGGGGTATATTGACTGTTGCATACCGTGGATTTAAATCATGCGGAAACCGTCATGAGTGCGTAATGCAAGGGTGTCTATTTTGGTTTCCAAGGTGAATTAAATCTCGTATTGGCCGACTGTTTCATACCGCGCTCTCAGGTAAGCTTCCCAAGACTATCACTATCAACTAGTATCAAGCACTGGCAAGCCTTCTACTGTTCCGAGAAGCCAGTAGTATCGCTATGGCGCATCGTTTGCATGAATTCAAAAGTTAGCGACGATGCTTCAGTTTACTATCTTCCAGCTGTGTAGGAGTGATACTTAGGGTCTCACTAGAAGTGCTTGAGCATGGAGAAGCTAACTACGAAGTGTAAGTGTGTGAATCAAATCTTTTTCTAAGCTACGACAGTATAACTGATTTGTTCATAACAGAAGATGCCATCTTGAAAGTGGGTGGAGCAAAGTCCATTCAGTGAAGTGATAAGTGAAATTGGAGGTGTAATAAGTGAAATTATAAATCACTTGGTTTTGAGCAATCTGATTGGTCAAGTACGGTATAAAAGAAGTTTGCAGCTCTAACTTAGCCCCAGTGTGGTCTGATTACTTGGGCAAATTTGACCTCTTATCTCTGTGGCGGCGTCGGACAAAATTAATTATGGCTGACTAATTACTCATACTTACTAATAATAGCACTGCCATATATGGCGTGCATAGGTCATCATAACATGTGCTGCGAAGAAACGCTACTTTTGCCTCTTGGCGGCTGTGCAAAACTTACTAAAAATAAATAATTTGGACGCCATGTTTGAATAGCGTTGTGTACATTACATAATACTTGGTTAAATGGTCCCACGCTAGCAATATGCTCCTGACATAACGCATGTGCTCAACAACCAATTGCTGACATCAAGCAACCGTGAATGCAGTCAATGCACTCCTTTAGTAGCGAGACTGGAGTATGATCTGCTATGGTATTGCAAAGGCTTCTTGGGTACAATGGTAGAATCAGAGACATTTGAATTTCAGCTTGGCTATAAGACAACCACGAGAAATTAGCATGCATGTGTGTTGTAAACTAAAGGAAGAGAACTTATGCTCTCGGTGAATCAAGAAGCTTGCTGTATGTTGTGTGTGCATGGTGTTAGTAAGCATTGTAAATTCCTTGCTGTTGTCACTGGTAACTCAGTGTTCCATGAATGCACTGTTTCTAGCTTACAGAAATAAAAATAAAAAGTTTTAATAAAAAACTGCAAGTGTTGGGATGTCGCTTGCAAAAGTAAAGGAACAAGGCTTGAAAAAGTAAAGGAACAAGATAGGACGAGGCTTGCAAAAGTAAAGGAACGAGATGGAATAATGCTTGCTACACGTACCAATAGCAACATGAATAGCACAATGACGGTGGCCTTGTTTCAATACCCCCCACACAGAGGTGTGTCATACATAATAATTGTAAATTAATGAAAATTAAATTACCTAACAATACCCCCTGGTCCAATATCAGGAACATCATCACCTAACATAAACCGAATGTACACAGCTGAGTCTTTATCCCACCCCCATGCTTCCATAGGAAGAATAGCATAGAATTGAATGGTAATGGACCGGTCTTTTGGAGGATCAAGAGACCAAGGTAGATATCCAACACGAGGCCTAATAAAGAAACAAACACACAGGACTAATGAGAGTATAATTATAGTACCACTTACAGGCATATGCTACGGTCACTTATAGTTTGAACTATGACTATAATTGCAACACAGAAGTTCTAAGTCTCATCCGTACTACAATGCGTGGGTGTGATCAAAGGAACCGCCAGTCGTCTAAATCCCATACACATCGCCTTGGGAAGTAAGAAGACGCTATCTGACTACCGTTGTGAGGTTAAAAATAAAATCCAAGAGATTAGCAAAGTCTCTGTGTTTCTCAACAAATGATCACCTATAGCCAGCACACAATGGCTAGCCAACAGGAAATGATGCAATCGACGAGCGATGCCTTCTAACAGCAATCCAATGCTCAGCTCACTCATGAGCACACAGTGCCTTGAGCGAACAATGCCAAATGGTTCGGAATACAAAATACCTTGGGAGTGCAGGCTGGCTCAACTCCTGGACATGCAACGCCTTCGAGCGAGCGATTCTTGGATTGCAAATGGGCACGCAATGCTCTCATGCAAACAGCAACAGCCACTTCGAATACACAGTGCTGACGCACAATTCCACCACAGAAGGACACCTAGCTAGCTGTAGATTCGACACAGCACAGCACAGAGAGACCCTAGCTACCTAGCTAGCTAGCTGCGCACGAGGCATAGAATGTGCATGCGTAGACACCCACGCATTGTAGTACAAACCAAGATAAACTCCACCTATCTTGGGTTACCGGATATACACTCGGCAGTTAATTAATTAGACACCTTGGCTGTGCCTAGGCGTCTAATTAATCAACCGCCTCATGTATATCCTGAAACCCGTGGTATGTGTAGTCTATCTAAAACTAGGAAAAGTCCTAGAATTAACTGTCCTATGAGTCACCTACTTGAGATGTGCAGGAGGGTCAGATGTTTCAATAGAAGATCCTGTAGTTGGATGATTCGTTTCCTTTTCCTGTAACAATTGTAAAAAACACACTGACAATTATTAATGACAGCACAATTAAGGTTTGATGCACAGGATAGCGCTATGTGTGTATCTATTTCTACTCTATGCTTTGCAGTAAGAAGAGCCTTTCAAGAGCAACATACAGTTTTCAAAGATATTGCATAGAAATGTTAAAACTGGAAGTATGACATTGACCAATTAATGCACAACAAAATACCATTCTGTGTAAGAGCTAATAGCATGTGACGTCATGAATGGATGCTGTGAGTGCTGGAGAAAATGTATGGAGAGCATGGCCGGAAGTTTATAGCAAGCACTACACATGTACTTGATAAAAACTAGAACAATGGGGCTTGTTTAGAGAGTTTTAGTTACCCGTTTCTGGGTAACAGCAAACTTCAGCTTCCAGTTAGGCATTAGCAGGGTGAAGCATGTCTTGTTTGCAATTTACTCACGGGAGTATGCCAGTATGGTAAGTTGTTGTGTAGAACTACTGTCGTAATGTGATGTGTAGCTGTGTCTTTCATCACAGTACGTGTAGTGAATGCTTTAAAAGCTGCTAAATGTTGCATTTTGGACTAGATAAGTCGTCGCAAAAAGCAGGATTCTACGATGGAATAGCCTCAAATAGTCAAAGGTGCATTGCCACCCGTAAAATTTTACTATTAATAAAAAGCACACTACAGTAGCAGCAAATCAATAGCAACACAACATGAGCATCAAAGATTATGTGTAGAACTCCATGTATACACAGCCCACCATTACGCATACCTTTTTACTTCCTGAACCAGCAGTTTTGCCAGCAAAAGTGGCAGCGTCACCAGAGCCTGCATGCTTCTTTTCTAATGCAGCAGAACTACTGTCAATTGGTTTCTTGTCCTTCTGTAAAATTAATGCATTACTATGCACATAGTTTTAGTTGACAAACTAACCTTTTTATCCTTTGGACCTGAACCTCCAGCTTTATCAGCTTGTCCAACCTTTTGATCTTTTGAATCTCCAGCTTTATTAGCTTGTGCAGCACCATCTCCTTCATTTTTATTCTTAACAGTAACTGTTTTATTTCCAGATTTGCCTGAAGCTGAAGGAAGGCCTTGTGTCCCTGGAGGATGAGAAGTTCCTTGCGTAGCTGAAGAAAGGCCTTGTGTTCCTGGAGAAGTTCCTTGCATAGCTGGAGGAGGATGGCCTTGTGTACCTGGAGGATGAGAAGTTCCTTGCGTAGCTGAAGGAAGGCCTTGTGTTCCAGGAGAAGTTCCTTGCATAACTGGAGGAGGATGGCCTTGTGTACCTGGAGGATAACCAGGCTGAGAAGTTTCTAGCGTACCTGGAGGAGGAAGGCCTTGTGTTCCTGGAGAATAACTAGGGTGAGAAGTTCCTTGCATAGCTGAAGGATAACTAGGTTCAGAAGTGCCTGCTGGATGTAAGCTAGTGCTTTGAACTGTAGTATCTAGACCGAGTGGATAATAGCCTGGTTGTTGAGGAGTGCCTTGAGGATAGTCAGACAGTGGTTGTGCAGGAGTGCCATATGCACTAGTAGCTGTTGTTGGAGAGGTAAACTGGGTTTGTGATGCTGTCTGTTGATGATCCACATCTTCACTCTTGTGAATAAGGATTTGAGAATTCTTATCAGTTCTACTTCTCTTGTTCGCAAAATGATCATCACTTTCGGGAGAACGTTTGGCAGGTTGTTGCTCCTGGGAGGGATAATATTGCTTTGTTGGATGACCAGGATCCAACAAAGAAGCCTGGGAAGCATTCGGATGAGGCAAAAATGACTGCTGTGATTGTTGTTGAGACAAGTTAGCAGAAACTTGAGGACTGCTGTGCTCCATGCTAGTTTGAGAACACTGTGGAGTACCACAGTTATCGCAAAACAAAACTCTCTCAGTCTGCAGTAGTACTTTTTGGCAATGAGGATTTGCACATATTCTACCCTCTCGCTGATGGCGTGGTTGTTGTGAAGCACCACAGTAAGAACAAAAAGGAGAGTAAGGACCAAGAGGAGCCTGGCAGCGATTGCACTTGCTTTGAGGTTCACCGCACTGATTGCAGAAAGGTGCGCCTGGGTGGGGAAGAAGACTACCACACCACATACAAGGAGTTAGTTGAGGATTTGGTGGCACTTGGTGTCCTGGTGGCTGTGACGAACCACCAGCACCACCTGGTGACGCCGCCATTTCTGAATAATAATGACAAGAGTGAAGACACACTAGGTTTCAAATTCATTTTTGTAAACTCACCTCTATACTAGCACAACGTAAAGACTCTAGTTAGTACACGCGACACAGCCTCGAAAATGTACAGAGAAGCCTTTAAAAGGGGGGGCCTAGTGCGCCGCGCGCGTAAGAGATTTCCAGAGCGGCTGAGAGAGCGGATGTAGCTCATTCTTCCAACAGCGCGATGAGCGGCACGTGGCTGGACGTGTTTCGCGAGCCTGAGCGAGCACACCCTTCATCTCACAGTGCAGTGCAATGACAAGGCGGCATGCAATGGGTCACTGTATTTGCGACTGTGATGCACACGTTAACTCTGAAGAAATATTTACCTGAAGAAACTCTGAAGAAATATTTTAGGTATTAAAGAGCGTGCAGTGAACAAGTGACGCTGCATACTGAAGTAGCAGGATCCGACTACAATCGCCGTACATAGGGTAATACTTTATTTATGCTACAACCCTGCTGTGTATGCCAGGATATACAGTGCATGACTGCATGACTGCATGCCGGCTTCACGCCAACAATGGTAAGGTAGATGGTGGTATTGTGAGCCAGGTGGTATTATGAGTCATCGTCGCTAATCTTCAATATTTTTATTCTGTGGCATAAGCATGTATCAAAGAAGTAAAATTCCAAATTTCGCTGCAGTACCGAGCTCTATGGCCTAGCTAGCTAGCTATAATTAATTAATAATAAGCTTACGTAAGCTTATCAATATCTGGCGATACGCGTGCGCATAAGTACCACGTGATATCTATGTGCTAGTTACTTGCTGATCGCTATTTACTACTACCTTACTAATAATCGCCACACGGCAACCAACTAGCAGTAATCTCAAGCCTGGGACTAACCAGTTACACATTCTTTCAGCTTAAGGTATGTGCCTTTAAAATGTGAAACTGATTTTCACTTTCATGTTTACTGACATGCATATGTAGGTAATGGCTTCCAATGAGCGTAAATTATGGTCAGACGAGAGTATGATTGCTGCTACCAGTAGTGTTCTTCAAGACAACCTTGGTGTAAGGGAATCTGCTAGATTATATAATGTTCCGTATGAGACACTAAGAAGGCGTGTCAATGGTAGTGTGAAACCTGGATGCAAGCCAGGGCCAGGCACCATACTGACTGAAGAAGAAGAAGACCAATTAGCCCGTTATTTACTTGATATGGCAGAAATGGGGTTCGGATTGAACCGTGAGACAGTTATGTACTTGGCATATAAAATAGTAGAAAAAATCCCTCGTAAACATCAATTTAAAGATGAAAAGGCAGGTCGGGCATGGTTCGATGGATTCAGAAGACGACATCCCAAGCTCACTATTCGCACTCCTCAGCCGCTTTCTTACGCTCGAGCATTATGTGCCAACGAAGATACTATCAATGATTTTTTTGGAAAACTGGGTGCTATATTTGGTTGATTAAACCTAGTTTCTAAACCTATGCAGATCTTCAACTGTGACGAGACAGGTGTTGGCATTGTACACAAGCCTGGTAAAGTCATTGCAGAGCTTGGTCGTCGCAATGTACACTCGGTTACATCTGCAGAGCGGGGCAAGATCCATACAGTTCTTTCTTGCGTTTCAGCATCAGGTTACACTTTACCGCCAATGATCGTTTATCCTAGAAAGAAATCCGTGCCTGAAAAATGTAGAGAAGAAGCCATGCCAAACACGCTGTTTACAAACAGTGCTAATGGGTGGATCAATGGTGACCTCTTTTTGTTGTGGTTTGAGTTTTTTCTGCGCAATATTCCTCCAGCTAGACCAGTTTTGCTGATTTTAGATGGCCATGGCTCGCATGTGTCTATTGACCTAATTGAGTTAGCTCGAAGTAATGGCGTTGACTTATTGTGCCTACCTTCCCATACTACTCACATCCTCCAACCACTGGATGTCGGTGTCTTCAAATCCTTCAAGACTCATTTTTCTAAGGCTTGCAGTAGATATATTTCTGCGAACCCGGGGCGTGTTATTACTGCTGACAAATTAGCATCCTTAATTGCGGAAGCATGGCCACACTCTTTTACTGCTTTAAACATAATGTCAGGTTTCAGAAAATGTGGAGTGTTTCCATTTAACCCTAGTGCTGTAACTGACAGGCAGATCGCTCCTTCTAAAGTTTTTCATAGACAAAGTCCCGAGATCCAGTCTGATTCTACTTCGGTCTTATGTAGCAGTCCACAACTCTTCTCACCTGAGAAAGAAGCCTTATTTTGGAAGCGATATGATGAAGGTTACGATATCAAAGAACCTGAATATGTAGCCTGGTTGAAAATCAACCATCCTGAAACTGATGTAAGTACATGCTCAACAGGAAAGTCTCCTTCGATTTCCTCATCTTCTCAAGCATCCCATTCTAGTTTGTCCGAAATATTGGTTCTGCCCCAGTGTCCTAAGCCAATTAAGAGGAAGCAAGCTTTAAATGCAAAAACAGTTTGCATTACTGAGGATGCTGTCTTGGAGGAGTTGAAGCAGAAAGCGGAAGAGAAGGCTGGAGCAGAGCGCCAAAAGGAAGTGAAGAGGTTGGCGAGATTACAGAAGAAAAAGGAAAAAGAAGAAAAGCGACTGGCAGCACAGCAAAGGAAGAAAGATAAAGAAGTACAGAGAAAGAAAATTGTTGTTGGACAAAGTGATGTTGATAGAGGAGACCAGAGAGAGAGAATAGAGGAGACCAGAGAGAGAGAACTGGTGTTGATAGAGGAGACCAGAGAAAGAGAACTGATGGAGATAAAACTGATGTTGGCAGTAGTGAAGATGAGGACGACGCAATATGTCCTGCTTGTGGCGCTAGCTATGCCAATGCTGGTGGATTGTGGATAAGTTGTGATAATTGTCTTCAGTGGTATGACTTCAAGTGTACTAAACTAAGGAATCCTCAGAGGCTACCAAAATCCTACATTTGTTGTTCTTGTAAAGCCTGACTCATAATACATGCTTCGACTCATAATTCATACTTTCATATCAATTCTTTTTCTGGTTCTACTCTTTTTTTCTGTCACATTTTTGAGCTACATTAAGTTTTGTAGTCTACAGTGATGGTTCATGTGTACACACAAAAAAGTTAGCGTTTGCACAGTGCGTTTATTAGAAGTTATGTAAGAAAGTGTCATCGTGACTCATAATTGCCACACCTACCTTATGCCAGATTTAAAGTGTGCATGTATGTGTTCCGCGCTTTCTAGGAATTTGCGCTTTTTAGGAATCCCTAGAAAGCGCGGGCTTTCTAGAGAAAGCGCAAATTCCTAGAAAGCGCGGAACATATGCATTGTAGTGGTCCATTTCTGCATGCTGTTTTTTACACATCCATTTTCAAATTTCTTGCTACTTTATTTTTGTTCGCAAATAACATGAATCAAATCTACAAACCTTAAACTTCGTTGTTCTCCTACTGATAAAATAAAGAACCATTAAAGGTGCAGATGCCTCGGTGGAGTAGCATATAGTGGTCAGTGTACCTAGCTTTTAATCAATGCAAATTCGTCTAGATTTTTTTTACATGTATGCAAATTGACCGTTTATGTCCAAATTTGCAGTTCATAGTTTCCAATGATGATGCATTTAATATGACCACATGAAATTTTTGGGTTTTATATGAAGTTTAGCATCCTAAACGTAGTTAACATATCAAAGGTGCAGTCACGTGTGGTGGGAAGCTCGCATGCGCACTTGACGAGCTGACCACATGCTCCGAGATTACTTTGGGTTAAAAAGTAATCAACACGCAGTGGAGTAGCTCGTCCTAACTGTTTTCTCTCACTGATCCAAGACAAACTGTCCGATGATCGACAACCATGTATCTCATCAGGATGGCTGTGAACCCTGCTGCCCCACTGCACCTGCCACGTACCTTAGCCGGGTCATGCTATACTCAAACTGTACCTAGCGGTCCCCATCTCTGATCATATATCTGTCCCCGGCAGAAGGCCTTCCTCTCCTCCCTCTCTGCCTACCCAGGCCCAGCCGTCGTTCCAGGAAATCATGGAGGCGGTGAGGCAGTCACTAGGGATCCACGCCACTTCGTCTTCGTCCCCTCTACCTCTGTCCATAGTTGGGCGTGGCCCGACCCAACCAGCGTAGCTCTGTCCCACCCGCTACTACTGAAGCCCCAGCCTTCTCCTCGCTGGGTAAGCAGCATACGTATACCTCATCTGTACACTTCACAGCTAGTTAGTCTCTGCCATCCGTACACTGGCGCCAAGCATGACATGCTATTCATAGCGTCAACAGAATCACCTCAGGTACTGGTGTTGTGGTTGTATATCTAGCAGGCATCCATGTGCTCACGTGACAATGTTGGTCTTGTGCAATGGGAGCTTTCCTGTGGGTAGTCATGCTCTTATGATTGCACATCGGGAATTCCGTCATGTGGCATTCACACACTTGTGGTCAGGCATTGGGAGTGTACTCTAAGGCACTCATGCTTGTGAGGTCTTGCATCGGGAGTGTACTTAGGGACACTCATGCACTTGTGGCGTGCATCGGGAGTGTACTTAGGGTCACTCATGCACTTGCGGTTGTGCATCGGGAGTGTACTTAGGGTCACTCATGTACTTGTGGCGTGCATCGGGAGTGTACTTAGGGTCACTCATGCACTTGTGGCGTGCATCGGGAGTGTACTTAGGGTCACTCATGCACTTGTGGCGTGCATCGGGAGTGTACTCAGGGTCACTCATGCACTCGTGGTCGTGCATCGGGAGTGTACTTAGGGTCACTCATGCACTTGTGGCGTGCATCGGGAGTGTACTTAGGGTCACTCATGCACTTGTGGCGCGCATCGGGAGTGTACTTAGGGTCACTCATGCACTTGTGGTCGTGCATCGGGAGTATACTCAGGGTCACTCATGCACTTGTGGTTGTGCATCGGGAGTGTACTTAGCGTCACTCATGCACATGCGGTTGTGCATCTGAAGAGCACTCAAGGGCACTCATGCTCTTGTGGTCGTGCATCGGGATTGCACTCGGGGGAAATCATGCACTTGTGATCGTGCATCGGGAGTGCACTCGGGACACTCATGCACTTGTGACATGCATCGGGAGCGCACTCGTTGGAACTCATGCACCTGTGATCGTGCATCAGGAGCGTACTTCGGGACACTCATGTGCTGGTGGTGTGCATCAGGAGTGTACTCAGGGTCACTCATGCACTTGCGGTTGTGCATCGGGAATGTGCTCATATGCATTCTAGGGTTATGCATCGGGAGTGTGGTCAGAAGCATGCTATTCATAGCGTCATAGCATGCTATTCATAGCATGCATGATCTGGCGTCGTACGTTGTGAGGTATTCAGAGGCACTCATGCACTTACGTTGGTGGAGCGGGTGTGCATGTATTCCGGGTAATCATGCATGCACTTGTGCTTGTAAGTTGGGGAGCATCTTCTGAGACTTGCAGCATAGTTATGGCAGTGTATTGCGGGCTTTGTCGTCATGCCCATGCGGTCGTGCATTGAGATTGAGTCATGGAGCGTGATGCAGTTGCGCTTGTTTCCATGAAAAGGAATGTACTGTGGTTGTACATGCATCATGCTGGTTGCCCCTCTGGAGTAATGGGCGTTGTTGTGTCCAGAAGACGCGTAGGTGTTATAGCAGGGTATCAGGAGTATCTGTAACGATACTTAGGCACGTACAGGTGATCGTGCCTTGAGACTTTCTCTGTATGAGGCTTACTCATGCAAGCATGCGTACCCCCTTGCATCGGAAGGG
Source organism: Haliclona indistincta (assembly GCA_964017065.1). NCBI lineage: Eukaryota > Metazoa > Porifera > Demospongiae > Haplosclerida > Chalinidae > Haliclona > Haliclona indistincta. Next base: position 6,652,060 of record OZ024787.1, on the reverse strand, counting down.
TCATGAAGACAGGGCTCACAATTGTCACTGGTATTAATGTGTGATTAATAGTGGTTAAAAGAATTATAATAATGAATGAATGAACTAAGTTGACAACAAGTAAAAGGGGTACGCACGAGAAATGATTCTAGTAAGAATATTCATAAGGTATCAACTCCAGAATCAGTGTCGAGTAGAGTGTCAATGGTCACGGACAATGAATGTTTTGGGAGGCGGCAAAACAACTAATAGTGTAGTGCCGTATATTAAGAGCGTGCTTGGTGAGGGGGACTGCCAGGGTCTTGAGCTCAAGCGGCAGTGATTTAAGGTAAATTGGATGCGTGTTTGAGGTTTAATCCCACTGTACAGGTCCCCTGGGAGGAATGCCGTCAGCGGCATCGATCGCGGACATTCCACGGTTCTCGACTTCAGGGACGCCGCCAGTTGGTTCTCAACGGCTCCCCCTGTCCCCAGGTGTCTCCACCACTCTCCCCTAGGCATTTGTCTCCGCCCCCATCCCAGCGTCCCGCCAGGCCGTGACAGTGCTCTCAGTGGTGTTATCATTGTCATTGACACCAATACCACCAAAGTTGTTGGTGAAGATACTCTCTGGTGCTTTTTATATAGGCCTAAGACTAGTGGTCCATGAAGCGTCCATCTACAAAGTAGAGGGCTGACGTGTCTATGACGCCGTATTCAGACAAAATATATATATAGCAGCTGGTGCACCCAGTATGGATCGGTCAAACATAGGCGCATGCCTCCACGCAATGTCCTTTCAAAGCATGCGGGGCTCTCAGCAGACAACTTGTGTCTTGAGCCTGACCAGTACTGCGTCCTGCAAGGTACATCTTCAGTAATGCCCCTTTGAAACCAGCAGCACAATTTCCAAGGGATCAGGTCACCATCATTCTCAAAGTCTGGTGTGTCATTCGTGGAACATCGGCTCCTGTAGCCTACCCATGCAGACCCCTGTGGTTGTTGAGCACGTGTGTGGCAAGTGTGCAAAGCACGGTCTCAAGCATGCTCATAAGAGCGTGGAGGGCCGGAGAGAGCCCAATGAGAACTCTACTGACTCCATCCCGACCAGAGGGAAAGGCAGTCCCGGAGCAGGGCGTATTTAACAATGAGTTACTGACTCTATATGGCCGCATGTAGGGCGCCTCAATTTTAGCCCTTGGAGGTCGCCAGAAAGTATATTATTATCTGAGCATTTAATCTTCTTTGTTGAATTCTTTGCTAGCACGCATGTGGTGTGTGGTTCATGATATCCCTGTGATAGTTACCGTATTGTGGGTATGGGCATTAATAGGAACAATAATAATTATAGTTTATAGTAGTTTTTAAAATTAATGTTAAAAAGTTGTACAGACAAGGAAAAAAATAAATTAAGATAATAGCAAGTTAGAACAATAATAAGAACAATAATGATTATGGTTGGTATTAATAAGAACAATAATGATTCTAATCCTGATGTACTACCGTTAGCTAGGAGTGATATTCAGAAGGCCGCACTCGTTGTCTGGCTCCCTCCCGGCACACACCTTCATTGTGCAGCTAGTGTGGAGGGGTCAACGCCTCACTGGGGCACAGACGTGCTAGCTTGCAATGTTGTGAAGGGAAAATACCGCTACACTAAGCACCTGCTTCCCCTGGAGGTCTTCCTACCTATTGTGACTGCGGATCAGAGTCATGGACATCTCAGGCAACCGCGCCGACCGGAACACCTGCAAGCGTGGTCCGCGGTAATGGAATCTCCCCCTGACAGGAGGTTTGCTAGCCTCATTATTGAGGGGCTTAATGCCGGATTTAGGATTGTCTTCAGTTCTGCAAGAGTGCAACTTCGGTCTGCCAGAAATAACCTCTCATCCGCCATAGACCACGCGGACCAGATCTCAGCCTACCTATCTCACGAGTGTAGCGGGTAAGGCCGAATGGTCGGCCCTCTGGTGTGGGCTATGCATCGAGAAGGAGTCGGTCATTACATGCACTACCTGGATGACTTCTTCGCCGGGCAGGCAGGCACCTCGGCATGCGATAAGAGTCCGAAGTCGGCTCTGGAAGTATGTGAGCACCTCCACTTCCCAGTGGCGGCTGAGAAGTCCGAGTCCCTACACGATTAGTATTTCTGGGAATTTTTATTGATTTGTCCCTGCACTAGAGGCTGGAACTGCCCGCCGACAAGCTGCAACGCGTCCGAGCGCATGTCGCTGCGATGGCTGCACCGAAAGGTGTGCACAAAGCGGGAGCTACTATCACTCCTAGGCTATGTCCACCACGCCGCGACAGTAGTGCGGCCAGGTAGAATCTTCACTAGAAATGTAATAGAAACCACCCGCGCAAGGAAGTTGTTGCATCATCATGCACGTCCTGATCAACGTCAAGAGGAGGGCGTACCTCACGGGGTGGGCTGAGTTTCTCTCCTCAGGCATGGAACGGGTGCTACTCATTCTTACCCGAGACCGGCCTTCCGTCGCTGTACCGTCAGATGACTCAGGTTCTTGGGGTTCAGTGTGGGGCCTGTACTATAGGAAGGCAATGGTTTCAGGTTGTGTGGCCCACCGACTGGCAAGGGCACGCAATTGCCTTCAAGGAGATGGTCCCGGTTAGGCTCGCCGCAGCCATATGGGGCGCGAACTGGTCGTGGCGGTGTGTGTGCCGAACCGTCAGATCGGACAACGATATACGGTTGTCTCCGTTCTGCAAGCAGGAAGGGCAAAGGACGCAACATGTTACAGCTTCTGCCGTGCATGCATTCACTTCTATATTGCCATCAGTTACCACGGCAGTACATATTAAAGGAAAACGTAATACAACAGCAGACGCCCTTTCAAGGAATAATTTGTCACAGATTTGGCAGGCGGCATCCCGCCGCCACGGTGCTGGCCCTGGCGTTTCGGGGACCGCCGGATTGGACCGCTCCGCGGCAATGGATGGAACTGTTCAGAAACTCTTTGATCGTGGCATACTGAGCTCCTTCTACGAGCAGAGCTAGTTTACAGGTCGGCAGAGAACCGATACTTAAGTTTCTGTGCCCAGTATCAATTATCTGCTAAACCTCCTAATGAGAATACATCGTGTTTGTACATAGGTTTTCTGCATCTACAAGGTATCAAACATCGATCAATCAGCAAAGTGCTACCTGTCAGCGCTGCGTCACATGCAGATCGAAGAAAGTGGTGCATGAGACCCATTCCCGGCGCTCCGGGTAAAATTTTCACGTCTGAAAAAATTACGTTCTGAAAGGCTTAAAACGCAGTGGCTAGGCAGTTGCTACATGTCGCCGCCTACCCATCACCCTGCAAAATATGCTCCAGTTACATTCAGCTGTCTCGAGCCAATCAACAGATCAGTACGTCGCAACCATGCCCTGGGCAGCATGCTGCCTTGGTTTCTGCTTTCCTCGTTCAGGTGAGTTTACCGTCGACACGGAGGGGGATTTTGATGCTAGCCCGGGCAGTCACTAAGCCCAGGTGGTGTAACCGTAGACAACCACAAAAACCCGTCGGTTGTAAGTGTCTTCATCAAACACCCGGAGTAAAAACGACCCATTTCGCGAAGGTGTTAGAGGAAGTACGGGGGCAGTGTTATGTCCAGTCGCTGCGATCCTGGGGTAACTTGCGGTAAGACAAGGATCCAGTGGCCCGCTCTTCGTATTCAGAGACGATAAACTAGCTTCTAACACGCGCCGAGCTAGTCCAGTATCTCCGGACAGCTTGTACCGATGCGATATTAGCTGGACTCAATAAAGCGATCACAGCTTCCGCATAGGAGCAGCATCCGCTGCGGATCACTGAAGCAGGTATAGAGGATTCAGTGATACAAATGCTGGGAAGGTGGCATTCACTTGCATATGTTCGATACATCAGAACGCCGAGAGAACAACTGGCAGCCTTATTGCCACTCGGATGGCAAGTCAAACCCATCATAAGGAAGCTGAGCCTCCAGGAGAGCGCTCGACCAGGCATGTCTGAGTTTATGTGCCGGGCCATCTATAAGTGTCATTAGTACGATATGGTTACCTTCTACAGTTGGTGATAACAATTATTGTCTTTGAATATGCAACCTTGTGGGCACATCTATAATGGTATTGGTGCGTACCCTCTCGGAGTGTTCTCTAGCTCCCCCTTTTATGTTCTGTCTCCTTCTGTCCCTCTCTCTCTCTTGTCTATCCCCTCACTTTCTCCCTCTCCCTCCCGCACTCTCTCTCCGAATCTCTCTCTTTCTCTCCGTTTGTACTCTTACAAGTCCCTTGATCTAAGGTAGAGGTTATATTATAGTTGTATAGTGTATAAGGGCTTGTGCACGGTGTACAATGTAAGGGCTTGGGCGTAAGGGCTTGTGCATGGGTAAAGAGTCAAGACTAAAGAAAGAAGACATAATTTATGGGCTCAATTTAAGAGTCGTGTGTGGGCTGTTGCATGCTGGATATCCAGCAGGCTGGTCCTTCCCCTCCAGGCAGGGCAGTTGATGCCTTGTCAGGGAAGGACTAGTCAAGCAGTCAGGGCAGGACCCGCCATCACCTTCTACTCCACCTGACCTCTCGAAGGTGGACAAAAGAGGGTTCCTCCTGTCTCTCTAGGGTTCCTGTCCTATACCACGCCATCACACACCTTTAAAGATCTCCAGTATGTGGGGTAGTTAAGGTGAGTGCACATGCAGAAGATGTTAAATGAAGTTTAGCATCCTAAACGTAGTTAACATATCAAAGGTGCAGTCACGTGTGGTGGGAAGCTCGCATGCGCACTTGACGAGCTGACCACATGCTCCGAGATTACTTTGGGTTAAAAAGTAATCAACACGCAGTGGAGTAGCTCGTCCTAACTGTTTTCTCCCTCCCATCCCAACCCATATCTCACTATTGTTGAGATGCCCTCCTTACGTCATAGAGGGCAGCCTCCCCGGATTCTTGTCTGGAAGCCGGTCAAGCCGGTCCAGAATAATAATTATAATAATCCTACACTTCTCTTCTCCACGAAAGCCACTCCTGGCTTTCGTGTGACCCTGCGCTGGCTGTTGCATGCTGGATATCCAGCAGGCTGGTCCTTCCCCTCCAGGCAGGGCAGTTGATGCCTTGTCAGGGAAGGACTAGTCAAGCAGTCAGGGCAGGACCCGCCATCACCTTCTACTCCACCTGACCTCTCGAAGGTGGACAAAAGAGGGTTCCTCCTGTCTCTCTAGGGTTCCTGTCCTATACCACGCCATCACACACCTTTAAAGATCTCCAGTATGTGGGGTAGTTAAGGTGAGTGCACATGCAGAAGATGTTAAATTCCAATTTGTATCTTAGTATACTTCACAATAGCTAGTCCCGATCTTCTATCAAAGGCTTGGGAATGAGGCTAATCCTGATTCAATCTTGCACTCTCATGAGGTTAAATCAATGCATACTGCTAGCTAAGCTGTTTACACTGCTATACTACATAGTGTTCACTGAACCAGGTGTATGTTGATACAGTGATCTTTTGTGTAAACAACTCAGGTCTTTATATGTCCTTCTCCAGTGCTACTAGAAGTGATAATGGACCGACTGTATACAGAGTCTTCTAGAAAAGTTCAATACTATATATACTCCTGGTGAAGTGGCTCAATCCGCTTCACATAGCATGTCGAGCAATGTCTCCTCTCCGATGAATAAATGTCCTCAGCTTTTGATGATCGTGATATTAAAGGGACCTCACCTTTGCACGATGCTTGCATTCAAAAATAGCATTCAACAATTATAGTCATGCATGTTGTCTGTTAATAATACTACACACTGTGATATGTTGCTGCGTAATTTTTTTGTCAATCATGATCACGATCATCATAAAATTAATAATTTATGCTGCACATCAATGAACTTCGATTCATGCATTAATTGGCAGACAGCCCGGTCTGCCCAAAATTAATACGTTCCACATCTCCTAACAACCTATAGTGATCGGGCACTCATTCTCACTGTCTCACAAATCATTTATCCTACTGTTCTTCTGTCTGGTCTCTTCAAACTAGTCTGTTCATTCTTTCTCTCTTCAAAAGTTAAATCCTTCGTTCTCAACTCTACTAGAAAATTTTCTATCGAAATCAAAAGGATGTAGGGTTGTGAAATCTACTACTGGTCCACAATGTAAACTAACAAGGAACAAGCATGGAATGGTAACACAATTGACTTGCTAACAGACCATAGATCCCTACTCAGTGGCTGCTGTGGCCTGACTATAGCTAGTTCAGCTAGTTGCTGGTGACTGCTGACACCTGACGTTCATTCAGCATGTGACAAAATATTGATCTTATGTACAGCCACTGACGTAGGGATCTATGGTCTGTTAGCAAGTCAATCGTGTTACCATTCCATGCTTGTTCCTTGTTAATACATTGTGGCCATGGACCAGTGGTAGATTTCACAACCCTACATCCTTTTGATTTTGAAAGAAATCTTTTTGTTTGTGTCCTTTTTACTTTTTTAGTGAAGTGCAGTTCAATATCATGCACATACCGAGCTGTCTTTGTTTCCACCATTGGTTCAGTTTTCTTGTTGCTGATGGCTTTTCTTTATTATTAAAAATTTTAAACTTGTACGTAAGTATATTATTTGTTATAATTATCAGCTAGCCTACGCAAGCATGCATGCATAGGATATAGAACTCTACTAAAAGATTTCTATCGAAATCAAAAGGATATATAGGGTTGTGAAATCTACCACTGGTCCACAATGTTTCAGTGTTTTTATTAAAGCTGTCCACAATATTCAGTTTTTTTAATTAAAGCTTTTTAACTAATGAACAGTTCAGTTCAATGAACAACTAATGAACAGCTAATTTATTAGTTTTATGATATTTTCACCTTAGTGCTACTAATTCTTAAAATAACATTATTGCTATTTTAACTGCTGTGTGTTGCTGAACTGTTCATTGCAAACTACTTTAAAATAACTTGCACTAGACTATTCTTTTGATTTCAAATTGACTACATACAGTCTACAAAATTAAATAAAATTAATTAATACAGTCACTAGTTAATAAAAGCAAAAGCTTCTTTCAAATTAAATCACATGACTATACAGTTCTTGTGAGTGATCAGTAGAGATGCTGTGAGGTATTGGTCTTCTTCTTGTGCTGATA